>DWJK01003886.1:0-12585 GCA_018248815.1 Croniades pieria auraria
CCCATTAGCATTCCACTGTTCGAATATGGGTCTCCTCTCATATTGAGAGGGTTAAGGCCGTGGTCTACCACGCTGGCCAAGTGCGGGTTGATAGACTTCACACACATAGAAAATATTTTTTTTTTTTGTTGTTTACAGCTGTGTAAAATATGTGTTGCCTATGGGACTCAAAGAGCTATACACATAGCTCAATGTAGAAGTGCTTGAAGAGCCCTTACTTCCAGGACTGCTTGGTAGTCACGACCCTCAGTCATGAGGAAATGATTAGAATATAATATATATATAAAATATGTAAAATGTACAAATATGTAAAAAATGGAACCGTTTGAGTGCAGCGAAGTGTTAACATGCTTCACTTGTCATACGCCAAGAATGTGAAGGAGTGTGATAGTGCTTCTCCTGTCTTTTACCAATAATGAGGAGACACTGTTGTTGGTTAATATAATTCTTGCATCAATTGAGAGTAGTTGTGTTCATTTCAATTGCAGTCTTTATTAATCTCACTTAATTGCAGTTTTTAAATAATAAATAAGGTTATTATAACTATTTTTATTGTTTCCAAAATAAAGTACTACACATTTCATTCTGCACTTTTAGCATATATATAAGAAAATTCTTCAGCACTCAAATGGTTAAAGAGACCATTGTTTAACTCTACAATGCACTGATTGATCACCACTGATCATCAAATTTCATTAGAAGAGTTCAGTACTACAGGATATTATTTTATTATATCATACTATTAAGGGTTCTTTCCAAACTGTTGAATCCTATTAAAATAATATCATCATAAGGAACTTAGTTCTATATTGTTACTACATGGTCTTCATGTTCAATGTCAATAACACTCTTATTTCATGTAACTTAAACTTAAAATTTGACATAAATATCAACATACCCCAAGGGTTGATTCATGTCTGAACTTCTTAGGCTTTTTAATTCCATTCCTGTGGGCTTTGCGATCTGTAAGTATAAAGTAATACAGGTTGATATAATACAATATTTAATTTAAACAAAAAAAGAATTGGTAGTCATAGAATTTTACAATGAATTCCACTTAATAATATTAATTAACTCTTCACTTGTTGTAAAATATATACAAATGAAATTTTCATATATAAAGCTTCCAAACAAGAAACATTATCGAAATCATGTATTCTTAAGGAGCTTTTCAATAATGATAACATACTTTGGTTATGATTTGTATGATTCTTAGACTTCGCCATATCGCTGTTTTAACTCTTCTGAAAAAAAAAATATACACATAACTTTATTGAAACTAACACTCGCATATACGTGTAATATCAAAGTTGAAAAACAATAGCAGATTTCACAGATATTTAGAAATAAATAATATAAAAGCACCAAGCACCAACCTTATTCAAACACGAAAATACTCAAAAAGAGAGATGACAAATGTCACGAATTGTCAGTCGTCAAATTGACACTAAATAAAATACAATATAGTTTTTTCATATTGCTACAATTCAAAACAAAGTAAATGTTATGTGTACAATCTTTTCGTGTACTGTAAGCCACAGCATAGTACTATACTGTGTTTTAATAATATTAATAGTAACTTTACTATACACTATACAATACACATGATTAAATATGTACCGGCTTAACTCACGTACGTTTTTCGGGATGGCCCGACTTGTTTCGGACCTGTACGAAGTCCTTCCGCATGAGCTCTCACCGCTTGCAGCGACGTTGCGACGGAAACTGGTCTGGCCATCCGGAAAAACGACGTGATTTAAGTCGGTACATATTTAATCAATAATAGTAATATTGTATTTTAATAATAATATATTAAAATACAGTATAGCGCCAACCAGTGGTTTAGAGTATACGACTAGATTGTACAAATAACATTTACTTTCTTTTGAATTGTAGCAATATGAAGAAAACGCATACTAAAAAATAATAAAAAAAGCAGTGATAGCCTAGTGGTTTAAAATTCGACCCCTCGCTCCGGGAGACCGGGTTCAAATCCTAGCGCGCACCTCTTAAAAATGTGCGTTTTAAGTTTAAATATCAGTTGCTATTGTATTTGTGCCCGGTGCATGGCAATAGGCTCACCACCTATTCCACAGTGGGACGTAAATGTAACTGATAAAACGTGGGAGTGTTCTACACTCCTCTGCCTACCTACGTTTTTTTATTCACCAGTTTCATGGTAAACATTTATTTAATTTACCTAGAAAGTTACGTTATTCTATTTCGTTGTATATATAACAATAATTAGACAAATTCCTTTGTAAAATGACGCGCAATATTATATTTAATCCACAGCTTGGGTTTCAATTCATTAGGCTATTAAAATGCACTATAACTATAAACAATAAATATTTACAGCCTGTATCCGCCATAAATCAGATTTTATTAATTATCTCTTATGATATATGCACATTCGTAAATAATTGCATTCAACTAAATGAAATCACGCTAAATGCATTGGTTTTAATAATCGTAAAATCTCTATTATAATTAAATATATTAATTGAATTAATTATTATTATTTATTCATCAGGGATTATTTACAGTTTTTATTTATATTGCCGATTGTTAGTTACACAACTTGGACCGAATTCCTTTATTAAAATAACAAACGCCTACCTTTTAGGTATTTCCAAATACAGTCCTCCGCCGCCGAAATGTTCCTCAGTTTGTCCGATAAAAACAGTGTGATAAATTTACCAAAATACTCGCAAACACTGTCCACTCAACGGGCTGTCAACAGTTAATCAGTGTCTCGAACGAATTAAAAAAATACATAAATTTTTTTTAAATAGAGAAGGACACGGCGACGTTATCGGCAGTCAAAAGTCTACCCACTTATCACTACAATTAGCATTCAGTTTCCACACGTGGTCCGGAGCGCATCGACCGCGCAGTGTAGTGTTGTACGACCTGAGCGCGCCAAACAGTCAGCCCGACTGAACCGCACTGACTCACACCTACACTCACACTTAGCACTCAACAGGTGAAAATGCAACAGTGTGTCAATCGTATCCGACCCGAACCCGTGTGGAGGTGACTCAGGTGAAGCGGCGCGTGTGTGCGTGGAACATTTCGTTCGTGTTAGGCAGATTTATTACCGCAATTGCGCATGTGTGCGCTATTTACAGGTGATCTCCTTTGTATTCGTACGTAGTTACGCGCGGTCACAAGTCACGTGTCGCTGTGTGCTCCTACCTGTTATGCCCCCGCAACTTATCAGTTTTGTAGTTCTTTTAGGGTTGTGTGAGAAAGGTATTATCTTATAAGACATACATTTTGCTTGTTATTGTTTTGTGCCGCGGCCGGCATCGGTTGTTGAGACAGCTTCAGTAAACAAGGAGCTGTTTTAAATTGGCGCGTCGGGTCCCGATTGAAAACGAGTCTTCAGGCATTAAATTATGTCGGAGAGAAAATAACTACCCTAGTGTATATTAGAAGAAATCGAACAGACGCATACACTTTTTAGTACACATAAAGTCCTTTTGAACGTAATTTTATAGAGGAAATATTAACCTAAACACTTTATTACATTCGTCAGTTAAATAAATAATTAACAATTAATTTCACCGACTGTTCATAAGTTAGCTTTATGTTAGCCAGTCATCATTTCTAATTCTTCTTGTATGTATGTCCATTAGACTTCGTGACCAATATTCTTTATCATTCCGATTTATCCTGTGATTTACGAGGGTGAAACCTATGTATTATTACAACATTTTATGAGAAAATTTAACTGGATCTAACAGGGTTATGACCACACTGCTACAGTATATAATATAATAGTATTTATATACGACAGGGATTTATAATTCGAATCTAGATCGGTCAGTGGCAGCCGCCGGCGGTGCTTATCCGGAAGCCCATCTCCACCCGAGATTGAGTCTGCAACGCCGATCAGACTTACCGTTAGTTCTTTAAGGCTTCGCTTCTTGTCTGCACATTTTTATTTATTATACTTTATTTATAACGTTCGCCTTTGTTTACTATAAGTCTCTTTACTTTAAAACCTAAAAACAATTATCATAGAAGAATCGAGTGAGTCCTGTAATAATAGAGCTTGGCTTTCGGTGCTCTCTGCCTACACGTAAATGACCGGACGTGGTGAAAAGGAAAATGGGTTTAAGATTTTGTAAGCATTTTTTTATTTATTTCCTATGTAACACCTTAAACCCAGGGGCATAAGGGCGTACTTAATGGCTAGAGACATTCGCTTCCAGTCAACAAGTGTAATACAAACTGAAGAAATAAAAAATACACGATTTTTGCAGTTACTTAAACAACAACCTTGATTAATTCATTGCACATCTGATTCTAGGTCTTCATAGCCTCCAACTTCTGGTTTAATTCGGTAACTTCTTTGTCAAGTGGTAGCTAATTGATACCTTTGGTTTCTATTGTTTGTTTCTGACAACACAACACGTGTGGCATTTTCTCACGTTTTCCTGCTAACGTACCTATATAATGAAGGTATGAGAATCTCTGCAGTGACGACTCGAATGGCGTGGTTTCAACTTGTCACCTGCTTATGAATAACATAGCAGTTTCCTTTATCGTGGAAAACGTGTTCGCTATTTCTTTTTTAGTTTTTCCTTTTCCTCTTTTAGTTTTATGTAACTCGTATGTTCTTCAACCTGCCCAGTGTGAGGATTACGGTCAAAACCCCTTTTTGCTAAATCCAGACATAGAACTGTTGCTGGTCATTTTAAGTTAGAGGAACTCGATAGCACTCGACTCGAGAATCCAACCCAAGAGCTGTGGATTAGCAATCGCGCTTACAACCACTCTACCAACGAGGTGGTCGATTAATTTTTTAGTCACTGCAATGTATTTGTATCAATTGTATAATGTAAATTTTAACTTTCTCCCCTCCACTATACCTATAAACGACTATCACGAAAATTTCACTCTCTCCCGCGAGCGAAATATTTTCAACAAGGGTGTAAGGATTTTTCTTGACGTAGTGAATGAAATATACTAAGTAGTACCTTCATAATGTCCACAATGGAAATCCTCTGCATCTTAATATCTTATGTATACTAATCTAGGTTCAGTTTTATCAGAATTGGACACTTTATTACTCTATTTAGAAACAAATTGAACGAATTCTCATTGATTAAAATCACTGCAGACGTACGACCGTCTGGAAATAAAGGAAGCACATGATAAAGGACCAGGATGTGTACATAATTAGTTGTAAATCAACGCCAGTCTGTGAGAAAAAAATTGAAGTCAATTAATTTTAATGGGCGCACCGGTTTGTCGCCATTAATAAAATGCATTAGGTTTATTTCAGAACGGCACTATCCAATAAAGGATGTTACATAATGGAGGTCATGTTGCAAGTCTTCAAAAAGGATGTCATTAATAAAGTGAATGTGCAAGTAGATTCCACGTAAGGTTTGACTGCTGAAACCAATGCGTCTTATTTTGAAGCTAAGTACAGGCTTCGAGCCGTTGACTTCCAGTTAGGAATATAAATATGACAAAGATTCAACACACGAACAGCCAATAATGGATTGTATGGTGTGATAATTTCATCACACTCGTATTATACTATGAGCAGTACAGCTAATTATATATAATTCCGTATGTATTTTAGATTAAAACAGCTAATTATAGTTAACGAGGTTGAATGTATATAAATATGTATCACATTACGGTTTAAACTAAATACAGATCATTAAACTGAACCATAACGAATTTATTCATAGATTATAGTCTATGAATGTTTCCTTTTTTTTGCACATTCCAAATTTAAAATATCACATCGCGATCTAAAACATCGCTCTTGAAACGCATGTACCAACATAATAGCGCGAATTCATTCGTAATTATGACCTTAAAAAAAAAATCGACTACGCTACCATGACGGGTTTTTGGTAACAAGGCAGGGTACGGTAATTATGAAATTACTTCGGTATGCTATTGTTAATTACGCCATATAATTACAGCGTAGCCTTACAGAGACATTGCAAAAAAAAATGTTTGCAAATTGAAAGTAAGTTTCGCTTTGTCTTGACGTCAGAGCACGCTCAAATAGATTTATCTTATACTTTATATCGTCTAATGTTTCTTATCGTCGATCAATGCTAACTACCGATTGACTGGAAATTTTATCTCACATTGTGCTGTCACTTACTAGTGGCTACCTATGTAATAATTGTTTAACAGTATCCACATACCTATATATCCGTTTCGCAACATTTTTACTGCGCAGTCATTTCTCATCAAAAGTATCCGAGCAACGTTCAGAAAATGTATTAAACGTATGTATATATGCAAAACTACAGCATGTATATATACATTGATTTTAAATTAACTACATTCAATATATGCTACAGTACTCTGTGTAATAAATATATACTATAAAGCTGTTAAGTATTACTTAAAATTTTAAATCGTTTCGATCGATGTCAGAGGTTTTATATTATATGATTAAACTATCACTATTTTAAATATCACTTCCTAACGGTGAAGGAAAACATCGTGAGGAAACCTGCACACCTTAGAATTTATAAAAAAAAATAATTCTAAAATGTTTGAAGTCTGCCAACCCGCACTTAGCCAGCGTGACAGACTATAGCCTTAACCTTCTCATTATGAGAGGAGACCCATATTCCAACAGTGGAATGTTAATGGGAAGATTATTATTATTAATTATACTATAATCAAAGCCCTTCGCATAAAAACCGCCTCCTCGATAGAGGTCACTATCACCTGTACACACGGACAAAGAAGGAGAAACACCAATATGCTGTATTGGTTTGGAAGAAAAGCTTTTTGCCTCATATATGCTCGTAGAGCCTCATGACCTGTTGCGGCAGGAATACCTCAGAAAGAAGCTCATCTATAACTACGAGTACATTCCACGTGCGAGGTGGAAACGAGCTTGCGATCCGAGTTGAAGACTAATATTAGTACAAGCCCATTTGAGGCGGATGGAACCCTCCACATAAACTACGACACCGTTCTTTTCTCATTCATTCACTCTTCGTTTCATCCGTTCATATTTCCACATCATTCATTCTTCAGCGAGTGTGGCGATAGAGTTGGCACAAATACTAATTTAAAAATTTAAAAAACGATATAGACAACATTCAAATTAGTAATAATAAAAAAATATTTGGTAAAAAATATTGATAGCTTTCAAATTAGTTATCCAGCCAGCCTAAAATTGAAAAAAAGTTCATCGAAAAAAAAGAGACAGCTAATGAGGCTACCTATCTCTGTCTCTACTCGCGCACGCATAGGTAGCGCTAGCGTGAGTCAAGCGTCAGTAGTGAGATAGAGATAGAGATAGGGTATCGCGATCGTTTCTCTCTTTCTAACCGTCGGACGTTGCGACTTACGTGCAGCCGTATGTCTTCCCTGCTCTGTATGTAATATCTCTATGTAGTGTTTACATAAGTTTATAGATAATAAAATGTAACAGACAAAATATACATACACATACATATGTATAACCAGTAGTTGGAAAACCATATAAATAACTCAAAAGGCGAGAACAATATGAACAAATAATGTAAACGAATTTATTGCTTATATTCTGGTTTTACTACACGTATTAATGAGAAGATAAAGAAATGAATAAGCACAATTAATTCGTGTAGAACAAAATTATATTTGTCTAAGTAGTGGTAGTGGTTTAGAACTCAGCAGTTCATTCGTGTTCTGGGCACAAATGAATAGCACGCACCTATTTACAAAAATGTGCATTTTAAGATTAAATCAACTGCGTTTTAGGAATAATTTACGAAGGACAATGTCGGGACGAAACCTGCACACTTTAGGGTCAACGAAAAAAAAGGAAAAATTATCTAAGCAGAGGACAGCAGCACATTCCATGACTCACTAGCTCCATACATGTGTTAACCAGTTATGTTTATATGTAGAATAACATAAAAACCCATCAGTCAAGTATGGTATCGTAACGCCATAAGACTGACAATGAGATCATGCCATCACATAAGTGAACTTTATACATCATAAGGTCACGGAATTTTAGCACTAATACAATACCTATTAACATCTCATGTCACCTTGGCGTAAGTGCAAAGACATTGTCATCGCGCGTCCGAAGACAAAACGACACAAAAGCCAACATACACACGTGTTAATTAAACCTTATAGCGTAGAGTATAAGGGCTCCAATCCTGTACCTGATTAATAGTCAGTAGGGCCTTTTACGGAAAAATAATTCATTAGAACTAAAGGATGTACCTGCGGTTTAAATGCAATGTAAAATCAATTTATATCACATGACTTACGGTTTAATTTTCAATGACCACTGCTGTTTACTTGTGGCATTCTCTGCGTAGCGTTCTCAAGTCGTGACCAACCTATTTGTATTGTAATTTGCACCTAATCAGATGTGGAACTGGATTGATTATCGGGTATACGGAGCGTTCTACATTTGATTGGAGCCTTTTGTTCTCCCGCAGCGATACAGAGACAATCGATGGCATTGTTGACAAGCTCGTCGGTATTCAAGTGTACGTAATTGGGATTTTTTTGGACGGAATCTCAACAAGTCTTTTTGATATCGGAGAAATAAAGCTTACATTCGGGTAACTTATATTGACAAGTCTTATATGTTATTGTTCACAGATTAAATAGGAGTTATGTCACATTGATCATCATTTGAAGCTTCAAATGCGAAGGGAGTTTGTTTGTCATTACGAAATGAGCAGTTGTATGCGATTTCGTTCGCGTGGTATTCAAGTTTTGGGTTTTCCCAGATTTACTTTATTCAGGCCTGGCTGCCAGACCGAATATGTCTAACCTAAGTTTAACGCTATATTAATATTCTTGGCCATAAGTGTAATTTATATTGGTAATGTATCTCAGAAACTATCGTTTTTTCAACTTTGTATCCACGCAAACTTTCAATCTTCATACTTTTACAGACTATAATCAAAATTTCAGCTCAATCAAGTAAACTGTGTTTATTTTTATTTCCAAAAGATGTGTTCGACGATTGAAATGAAAGTAACACCAAATGTCATGCGAAGCTTACCACAATATGTGACTGAAAATCACACTCAAATCGGTTAAGCCGTTTCCGAGATCAGCGTACACAAAAGCGCAGACAAACATCAACAAACAGACAAAATGGTGAAAATCACTGTTGGATCTATTGAGGACAGGGCGCGATGATGCACATTGGTGGAGACCTATGTCCAGCAGTGGACCGAAATAGGCCGATGATGATGATGATGAGATCTGTTTAATAAAAACCTTTAATAATAGTTTTTAAATATATTCTGTATGTACGAACACCGATCACTTACAGATTTATTACATGTATAGATATTAAATGTATTATAACATTTCCTTTATCGTGCATAAAGGTTAAGTTTTTAATCAATTCTTTTTAAAATAGAGTTAATTTTTTAAGTGGCCAGATTTTATCAAAACATTTAAGCATTTCTAAAAAGCCTTAAAGCATTAAGAATAGCGTTACCGCCATTTTTAATATCGAATTGAGATCGACCGACATTTATAATAGAATTGTATGTTACGTGGATACTTAGATAATACGCGATAAAATTATGAAAACGTCCCACATTCTGGGATTGCAAAATGTCGTTAAAAATGTGTGACGTTGCAAAGCAGAAACCTTAAATGTGTTAAAATCATTTTATAACAATGTTTTAAGGTTACTTCTAAGACTTAATTTTCCCAACAGTTTTACTTATACGCATATAATAAATTGGTACATATTAATAAACATTATTTTTAAACTCTCTCAGAATACCCTGCTTATATAAAATATACTTATACTATTGTTTAAATTACTGACATATTTTTAGTAAATTTAAAATAGTTCATTAGCACTATTACTATCTGGCAACCCCAACTTAAACCTTTCTGAATACTTCAAGTGTGTAAACGATAGGCAAACATCGCAATGCATACATTTCAAGTTTGAGAACGCATATTATACCTGTTTAAAGCAGGTTCAGTATAATTCAATAGGAAATAGACGGAGACAGATAAAGCGCAGTTACACGTCTGTTCTGTAACCCCGCGAGTATTTACACGCATTTCAATTAACCAACAACGTACAACAAGCCCTAAGCACTGGTCTGCCGCGCAGCTAATAAACTGAAGACTGAGCTGCATGATACAGACAATTTATTTTCTATTTTCAAAGCGGGAATTTAAAAAAAGAACTTCGTACTCTATGAAATAAAAAAATATTTTCATAAATAATGCCAATAACTGTTATTTAAAAAAAGAACGCCGGATACGTATCGGGTTGTACTCTTTTGTCTGTTCATGTTCCATTTTTGAATGTGGAGCTACTTGAAGTTTTTATTTTATTTCGTAGTTTGTTTCCAAATATTGCATACTATTGTACTAACCAGTTCAATGGACAATAACGATTGAGTAACATAATGTTCTTCCGGCATTAGCTTAAGTATACAATTTTATTTTTGTGTATTTACAGATCTATGGAACGTAAACATGAGACAGCGGTTAGGAAACACGGAAAACAGCGAACATTTGACCATTTGCAAACTCAGAACAAACTGGCAATCCTAGAATACTCAAAGGCAAGTATTCGCAGATCCTAGCCCGCGTCGGTACACGATAGCATTCTGGTTTTAATTTATTCAGGCTTGCAATTAAGGCTGTGTTCCCACTAACACAATGGGTGCGCGGCGCAGATGCGACAATTGTACACGCAAACTGGGCTATCTGCATCGGAACAGCAACCCGTCCGGCTATCGGACCGGCTGCGGTAATCAAAAATAATAATTTATTGCCCGGCTCCGGTCGCGATTTAGCTCCAGCTTTACGGGTACAATGGGCATTCTGATGTGCGTTTAGAGAATTAAGCGTAAAGCGCTGCTGTGCTGTACGCTACCATTAAAAGGCGGTTAATATCTAGCGTGGCTGTTACACAGCGTATGTGAGGTGTCATAGGTACAGTCTGTAAATGATGTTTTAAAATGGTATGTTATATGAAATGAATGAATGAATATTTGAATGAATGGGAATTAATTTGTTTCTAAATGTATTATGTGGCAAGTTTAAAAAATTCCAATATCACTAATACATAAACGCATCATTTAGCGATCAGCATATTCTATGACACGATAACTATACAATCATTTGTTTACGAACACTGTCAATTTAAGACATCTTGAATGTTGAAAGCAATTAACTCGTATTAACTAGGCAATGCTTATAAAGTCCATTTTTAAGTTTCTTGGACATAGGCCTCTTCTGAAAGGTTTTTGCCCATAATCCCCACGCTGGGCAAGAGGATTGGGGATCGCATCTTCTCACACCGCCTACGTTACACATTTAGCCGCGACCAAGCAGGCCGCGCCATACCAGCAGTCAGGTAACGATCAGTACAAGCGACTTCCAATTTTTACTTATTTGCTCAGTTTTACGGCGGCTACAATATCCCGCAGCTAATTGATGCTTTGTTACAAGACATAATATTAAAAAAATTTAACGTTACATTGAAATCCTTAAATGTTAAAGGATTTTTTTTTAACAATAATAGGAAACGACCTTAAAATATATAACGGTAATAATTTCTACAGCAAAAGTAACTCCGTCATAATCATATACCGCAATTATGCTATGAACGGTTTATGGACTATAATCTGATACGGAAAACGGCGGCCGGTTGTAATTTGATAAAATTGCATCGAACCTATACTTTCTTTGGTCACGTAACTGCGGATGACAGTTGCGATATTTTTTTTTTAAACTGTACGTCCGTACGTAACACGTACATACCGCCGTTATTGTAACAATGACAACAGCGTTCGCGTAATGGCTGTGTCAGCCATCAAGAGAATAATAGCACCTGTATCGACATTAAAAACATAATATAACATCACGCCTGTATCTCCGAAGGGCAGAAGATTATCACTCCTATCATTCATTTGTTATTTTGTACGTCGCTTAGAATAGGAGATGAATCTATTGCTATACATAGGAAACAAATTCGGACTCTAGGCTACTACCAGGAAATTCAAGTAAAAAAATCGAACAAGTACCCAGGTATCGAGCCCAGGACCTCTCTCACTCAGCAGTGCCGCTTGCAGCCTCTGGCAGAGCAACGAGGCTGTCTCGTCTATGGCCACCAATATATTGTTGAACATTTTAATATTGCAATGATTTTTCAATACAACACAATTATGGACAAGACATTGGATAAGCGTGAAAACCTCTTAAGAGAACTTTTGACCGTTGACAGAGAGATTGTAGTAGGTGTGCAAGCGGCGTAAAACATGTACGAGCATTTTTTAAAACGCCGATCGATTTGCAGAAGTCAATTAACCTGGAATTCTAAGCCGTTATTTTATTCTACTGACAAATACATTCATCACCCAATAACCTTTGACCCGATACAATTAACATCGATTTTAAAATATCACGTTTTAAATTAAAATATAATAAGTGTATGGTTTCTTCGTTACTAATAGAATAGAATATCAATAATTACTAGTCCTATGACAACAAAACGGAAGTCGAACATCATCATCATTTCAGCCACAGGCCGTCCACTGCTGAACATAGGCCTCCCCCAACGACCTCCAATCTGACCGGTTG
>DWJK01003887.1:0-12584 GCA_018248815.1 Croniades pieria auraria
TATAGAGATTATATGTAGAAATATATTTTATAAACGAATTGAATTCTATCACCGCCTCCGTGCAAAAATAATAATTCTGACCTATATATAATCAAATATATGTATCATTATGTAGATATTATTGTCACGCATTCAGACCAATTACAAAGCTATATTTAATTGCTAACAATAAGTGTGTTCTCGAGTAAAGAACTTCTCATATGTTATATGTGAATCAAACGGTTCTCGCAAGGAACGAAACGAGATATAACCTATAATGACGTCTTAGTGCAAGTGTTTTATTTTACTCTGTATACATATTGTGTATAGGTATAGGCCATTTTATCTTTACCACACAAATGTTTATAATACTTACTACTGCTACTTAACGTTAATTAATAAAATATATGTGTAAATATTGTTAACTGCAATAAACAATATAAATAGGAATTAATATATTAAGGATGCATATTTCATTAGATATTACTGCAATCAACTTCACTACGATTAGCATCAATTGACCAAAATATAATTTATATTCTATTTAACGATCTGAAAAGTTTTCCTCGAGAAATTAAATAGTTATGGAAGTTCGGCGATACATGAAAGGGGAAAGGGAGGAACGTATGGAAGGGGACGGACAAATCGAGGCGAATTTGTACTGGAGCCTTTGCCGTCGGCGGCAGGCTTACCATGACACGGTTAAAGCCTTATTTTTGTGTCTGGCCTGCACGCTTGTCAGCCTGTCGTCGGGCACAAAGCCATGTGAAAATATAGGATCAAAGAGTGCCGGGGCCCGAGTGCGATCGTGGCGTTCGGCTGTACGTGTATTTTACTCACGCGTTGTTTACACTTTTATGACGTTTTTCAATTTCCAACGTTATTTTGAAGGTGTTGAGAATGCATTGGAAATATTGTCGGTGTTTCGGGAATGTCGGCACTCCACGTGTCGGAAAACACATTTTTTATATTCCATATTCACGTGTTATTGATTTGCACGTGACACAATTTGTCCACAAGAATGTTGTGAAATGCTTGTTAAAATGACGTAACAGAGCGCCGTTAACAAGTTCATACTTCTTAAACTAGTTGTAGTATTGATTTATTGGCTGAAATGCAACAGCTTTCATACTGACTGATCGAGAGTGAAAAACTTCAGCTAACAACAAAGCTCCGAGCGCTCAAGTTGTAGTTATTTCCTTCATATTATTTATATAGCTATCGTTTGTGAACGATTTTCCTTTGCTGTTTAATAATCTCTTTGTTGATTGTTGCAAACACGATTAGTCCACTTATTAAACGAGTCTCAGTAAACAACATTTAGAAACGGCAAGTTTTGTTGCATCATGTTATTGCATCATTCCATATAAAAGTAATACAAATTTTTAAAACTCACAAAATTTGAGAATTTAAAGTATGAGAAACGATTTTTATGTTTACAGTTAAACATCTACGCGTAGATATTGTGACTATATAACAAATTTATCGTCTATGTTGAAGTACAACATAGATCCTGTCTGCACTAGCACACGCACGGCGCACCCCTATTTCCAACAATGTAACGAATCGTTCCCCAATACAAAATAAGTTTATGGCGTCCCTTTGTTTGATGCGGTCAATGTTATCTGTTGGTCTTGGAACACTCCAAGGTGGGTGCCTCCAGCAGATAACACCCCACCAGTATTACCTCCCATTGTCACAATACTTACAAGAGAGGACATATTTATTTATTTTTTACGTGACCATAAACGTGCTTTATTTCCTCGAATGTTGCGGCGGCGTCTTGTGTGCGACACTAAAATGTTATTTTATTAGCTTAAGAATAGTTTGTTGCGTGATCGTGTTGTGTGCGAAATATGTTTCCGTGTGAAGACATGAATAATTGACAACGGTATACATTCAGCACGTGGTTATATTATATTTGTCAAGTAGCAACCAACTACGCGTCCCTTTTTTGTTATTATATGCTAAACGAGGCTTGACCGTGACCGTTCACCATCGCTTTGAAGAGTGTTAAGTTGTGCCCGGAAAAATAGATTTATTCATGTACGTGTTGCAACTTTCCTTTTATTTGTAGGCAGCTAGGTAGAAATTGTTTATTACAACCTATAAATATTTTATTGAAGGTAAAAAAGTGTTCTTTTCTCCAGTCGGCGTCGGCGCAGGCCGCGCTTCAAGCCGCTCAGGTCATCTCGAACAGCGCCGGTGCTGCCATCGTCGCGGGCGCAGGTGCGGCGCTGCAACCGGCCAATGGCGGAACTGAAATTCAGGTATGAACTGATACAGGTATGAACAGAGATATGAAACTAATCGGACTAAAATGGAAAAATAAGAAGCATATACGTCGTAATTTTAAATTTATGATGTAATTATTTTAATATATTCTGTATTTAAAACGGATATAGAAGTTATAAAGTAAATGGTTGCAATAAAGAGATAAGGGCTTTCAAAATTAATAAGCGGAAGAAGTTCAGTCATTTCGGTTTTCATCTTAAACGTTACAAATTCACCCGTAAATCTTATTTGTAGGCGCCAAAGGCCTTTCGTTACCTGAAGTCGAGTATAATGTGAATAGCTACAAAGCTCTGGAAAGTGCATCCAGAGAGCGTCTATTATACAAAGTAAGGCGAACAAACGATCAAAGTGGTCTGTCATACTGCTACACGGGCTGCAAATTAATCGTTCTTTACCGCATACAAAAACCTCTTAACGTTCATTTTTGCTTTTATTTTTACAGCTCCCCTTTGCAGAACGGAATGATAATTGTTTTTAATTTTAATATTGTCTTTTGTTGTATACTTTCCCTTTAAAGAAGACTTGTTTACCTCTCTAAATAAGACCTGCGCAGAATTTTATCTTCAGCCTTTAACGTCATATTAAAAATTAATATAAACTGTTGTCACTGACATAAATACGTATACATGTAAATGTAACTATAATTTTAAATAATACGCTGTCAAAACCAAATGTAAAGTGAATTGAAATGGCTTCCATTCTACAAAGCAAAGGTTGTTGTATAGAAGCGAAGCGGACAACACGATCAAAGTGGTCTATTCTCTCATATTACGTCACTGACTGCAAAATTAATCGTTCTTTTCCGTATAGAACAACCTCTTAGCGTTTTTCTTCGTGGCCTTTTTTCTGTAGCACTTCGTACGAGAATGTTTGATTTAAATATTGCTTTGTAAAATTATTTATTTGTTTCACAAAGTAGCTTTGTATGAAATTTTATGATCATACGAACGAAACTTGTTATCGTGGATTGTTTTATTTAATGCTAATGTTGTACTAATTGCTAGTTAATCGGTCTCCCACGGGTTAAAATAACATTCTTCCGCTCAAATATTTATATAAAAGATTTTGTTACGAGAATTTTTTTTAACTAATTTTACTATTCCTTATTTTAAGTTACCAGCATCTGGCTCTGACAAAATTTATACGAAAATTTATAAAAAAATAGTTTTAAAGTGTTCCGCTTCATCAGTTAATAATAACAATAAATCTACGAAGTCAACGAGTCACTTAGTTAACAGGTATACACGGAAACAAGAGTAATGTTTCTAACTGTCCACTCAACTTTCCTCCTCTTTTCCACTTGCCACATTTTTCCTTATTCCCAAATTTCTGCGAGTTTTCCTAGATGTTGACATATAAAAGTAAATAAATGGAAATAATGAATAAATAATTAAATAAATAATAAATTGTCTTTCCCAGAATGAATGATAAATGTATATTTTAATCAACCTATGGTTATACAGGGTGGTCCCAACACCGTGCTGCGTGTGATCATCGAACACATGCTGTATCCGATCGTGCTCGACGTGCTGTACTCCATCTTCCAGCGCTACGGGAAGGTGCTCAAGATTGTCACCTTCACTAAGAACAGTAAGTGTTACTTATTTCTAGTTTTATTTCTATATAAAGATTTCATCACGTACTGAAAAATTAATGCTTACCTTAAAGAACATGTAGTCAAAAAGACGAACATAGATATGTATTTCTGGGAATCCAGTCATGGTATGACTGCCTCGTTGGTCGAGTTGTTGTAAGCGCGACTGGCGATTGGAAGGTCCTGAGTTCAAATCCCGGATCGGGTACTATTGGATTTTTCTAATTTAGATTTTGTAGTAATGACTCTGAGTCTGGATCTGTGCCCGGTGTATGGCAATAGACTCACCACCTATTCCATGGGACGTAAACGTAACTGGTGAAACATGTGAGTGTACTACACTCCTCTGCCTACATCTTCGAGAATCACAGGCGTGATGTTATGTTTCAGTTACTAAATATAGTAAAAAATAATTGCGCCCGCGACTTCGTACGCGTAGATTTCGTAAGTTTTGAAAAAATTAATTGACATAACTTCTTTATTTGTTAACGGATTTAAATGAAAAAAACACTAAATGTTTAGGTAAGCCCATCACAATATAATCCTGAAAACTGCATTAAAATCGGATGAGCCGTTTCTGAGATTAGCGTGCACAAACATACAGACATACAGACAGAGAAAATGAAAAAACATTGTTTTGGGTTTTCTTGCGTATATAAAAGTACCCCATTATGAATTTTTAAATATATTTGCCATGTACAAACAGCGATCAGTTACAGTTTTATTATTAATATAGATTAAATTTTATCTAAATAATATGAAACACATTTAACTTGAAATAGGATTAAATCTTTTACGAAACCTCAAGTGAAATCCAGACACAGGAAAATAAATTAAATGACATGATCATTATATTTTAGAAGGAAACGTAATCGTGCACAATGCCGTATGATTTTGAAGCCGCTCATAAAATGTTCATGGGAATATTTATAAATATTCATGTAACAATGCGTGTTATAGTTACTCATATAAGCTTTTACGAGTGCACCGCGCATCGCACCCCATTGGATTACACGGAACTAAGCTACTATTAATAATCGAATCGGAGCTTTCGGGCTTCAAAATTAAATTTGGGTTCGCGTTGCACGACTAGTGATAGATTTACCAAACAGAACACAGGTCCGAAATCCAAGGGCGCAATCCGTTTAAAATTTAAATTGTACCCTCATGCATATCCTAAATAAATCCGGGAGAACACAGGACGCTGGAGGCAGGCAGGTACATATTTGATAAGCTTTGCCCATGGCGGTCTGCCCCACAGTGTGTTGCTCACTTTTGCCTAATTATAAACTCGGCTTAGAAACGCTAATCAAACTCATTTAAAACTGCATGGGCAAGAAGACCGAGGATTTCGTTGTGAAATTTTAATTGGTAAATTTCGAAGAAGTTCAACTTTTCTCCAAGTATTTTCTTTCCTATGTATAAACGCTTATATATGTATCTCGTTCTCCGTCAAATCATTTAAAACATGATAAAAAACTATCATAGAATAGATAATAAGCACTTTTAATTGTTTATAAGTAAATAATGATATATAAGTGATATAGTAAAAGCATTTAATTTATCAAGATAGCTTCTTCCTTAACCATCAAAGAAAATATCTCGCTAATAAAATTGTTAACAGTTATTTACATGTGAGAATGATACATTTATTTTTTATTTACCTTAATGATACAAATAACTGAAACCGACTGCGTTCTCCTGGATAAAAATCTCGGAAAATATGAACCACGCCAGACATCATAGTTTCAACGGAGGTGCTCTCCTTTATTTTCTTGCTAAAATATTCATTAAGATTTATCGTTAATTAAACGAAGCTCACTTAATGCGATTAGCCGCGGATGATTCTTAAGGATTCCTTTACGTTGAGGTTCGAAGGAACGAAAAAGAGAAACGATTTTTTACCCGCTTCGGTTTATATCCGAGAAAAATGAGTTTTGTTCTTTACCAATTTTGAATGATACAATTATCGGGAAAAAGCAACATATCCAGTGTTTTATGTGAACCGTAACTTGGCTCATATAAAAACTGTGACCACAGCAACATAGGAAAGTCGTATATATATTTGGTGCCCATAGTTGCAAACCTAATCTTATGACAGATATAAGATTATTAAATTTGTTACCCAAACGTATTATGAATTATTTCAAATCGTATATACGAGTAACTTTATAATATTGTTAATTTTAATCTTCATATAACATGTATCTATCTACACAAATACAATTTTTAGAGCCTAGAGATAAATCAGGAGTAAACTCTTTTTTATGTCGCATACATCACCTTTACGACATTGTAGTGGGTGAAATTAAGTGAATTGAGTGTTCAGCAAACCTCATAACTTATGTTGCTGTCGCGATTTTGTCTGCTTAACTACTTTTACTGTTCTCTATATTTGTATCGTATTAAAATCATTTTTTTTGTAAGCACTTTTTCTTCTTTGGGAAACAGACAAGGTAGAATAACGTAGAATAACTGCAAAATATATGCAAAAGGAGGAAGACCGATGAAGTAAAAGTAATATATATGTATATGTAAATATAAATTTTACGTGTGTGTCACTCACACGTACAATTCTCTACCGATAGTGTTTCCGATTATCTCGTACTGCATCTTTAATACACATGTTTACAATATAAATATCCAATACTGAACATTGGCTGGCAAAGCTCACTGTGTTACGGAAATACACCGAATTCGCTCCACACAAACCCCGAATAGGTATCAACCGTAGGTACTGGATGGTGGATCCGAAACGTATAAATCCCTACTTCAATTATCCTGTCTCGTGGAGAGCAAATAAACCACATATTTCGTATCCATTTCACTTTCAATGCGAATAAAGGTACCTGTCTAAAGTTAAGTAACGTATAATGCCTCAGAAACCTACGTCCTTACGTACACACATACATACGTACATATTATTACACACACACACATACGTACGCTTTTTTTACAAGTCTTTCGTGGAACTCCTCAAATTGTGTCTGTAGGCAATAAGATTGTTTTCGCCGTATTGCGCTGATTATTATCAGAAAACCGAGATTATTTTGTACCGTTCCGGAGTTTTTCTTTTTGATATGTTATTCCTTTTGTAAACAATTATTTCGTTTAGTTTGTAAATATTATTTACGTCTCAATAAAGGACACAAAAGTTCAACGTAATAAACTTTTGGAATCCATATTCTATCATTGGTACCACCATGGTACCATTACCATTCTGGAAAAATGGCATTGTGAAACAAGGTATTTATTATATTAAATAATTTTCATAAACATTGTTTTTGGAACACAAACATAATATAAATAATTTGTAGTTAAGTGCGTAAGAGCGTGCGAAACCATGTGATCGCCTTCCAGCTCATAATTTATTCATATTGCTTAATAAATTCAAACACTTAAAGTTGTTACTGAATTTAGATTCGTGATGTTTCTCCTTGTTATTTTCACAAGTTGACCGAATTTCGCCTATGAATATTCAGTGAGTTTTTATTATATTACGTTTAATAAAAGCGTCTTCAGAATACGTACATAGCTGCGAGAGTGGGCATAGAGGATGTCCGCACGACCGAACTATACGTGTATGAAGGTAGGTGTTGATTGTCTTAGGCGTCCGGCATTCCGGTTAACACGTCAGGCGCAAGTCGTGACGATGTTACTATCATACGCGTCCCTAATCCCGAAACAAATCTCAATGAAGAGAGCGCATAGTCGCGGTAATCCCCCCCCCCCTCACCCCCTCCCGCCGCCCTTCCGCTTAACCTCGCCCGATTGGCTTTATTAAGGTGTAGTAGCCCGCTACAATTATTATGCGTCCCCTGTTTGCGGTAGATGTCGTGTCTATGTCGCCGTAGGATTCCCGTAATTAAGGATTTGATTCGTCTTTTGATATTGTTTTGCGACGCCAGTATTACTTACAATTGCTTTGCTATTTTCATCATTATCCATTTACAAGTCATCGATCTGCAATTATTTATCTATCCGGAGCGTCCGGAGACATTCCCCGTCTGTGTAGTATTCAACAATGCTATTATTATTCAATTTAAGTACAAATTGACGCAGCGAGCGCACAAACAGCGCCACGTCGAATGCAACAATGTTAACTTCGCCACAAAGACGTACAATTACTTATGTTGCTCTTTGCAAGTCGTGTCTAAGCAAGTTGGGATGAAAGGCCGCGTAAATTGTGAACGGGAACTTATTCAAGTTTGACAGAGCACGCTAAGTGCAGAAACTGCGCGGTTGTGAGATCACAATATGTTTGTAATAGGTCCTAGTGTGAATCCGCGTCGCTTCAATTTACATAGCGGCAACGGTGAACACAACCTCTTTACGTTACAACCAAGCGAGACGAGGATTAGGGAATATTAATTTTTCATCCTCCTTCTTGTATTTACGCAGACACCGGTTTAAATATTCCATAAAGTAATTGCGTGTTCCGATTGAATTTTTAATAGAAATGTTGCGAAACTCCTCGCGGATACTACCGATTGATTGGGATAATTTAAATTTCTTGCGCGCAATCCGCGCAGCAACGCTATTGAATTAGTCCTTGAATATTTCAACTCGGATAAATAAATTTGGATAAAGGGTGGACCGGAAAAGTTCTTTGAAAACTTTCCGCCCTTGTTTGTCGTTAACTGTGATTCCATTTCTATTTGCCAAACACCAATTACACACGATGTTTAAATAAAAGAATTTAACATGTTCCACGCTTTGCTATTTGCTTCTTATTCAAGCGACTAAGATAAATAACGAATTGGAAGCTTTAGCTAGTACAAGAATGTTTTAACTAATATAAAAGTGGCGATAGTAAAATGTTTCTGGAAGATGATAACATCGTCGAAAGCTTCTTTCATCCTTTCAATAAGAGAAAGGTTGTTTATCCCGCGGGTATAAAGTTTCGTGTCGTAGGCTCATAGAAAACAAATCCTGGCTATATATACAAACCTCTGTGTAGTATCCGCCAATGATATACAGAGGAAATTGCTCGAAGCTATTTTGTCGGTATGTTTGAACCATAACGCAAACAATCTCGGATCTCCGACATCTATCCCATGTCTCAATTCTTATCAACTGTATCTATAAAATCCGTTTCATTTCATTTTTCCTTTTATATTTGCTTTGCCATTATCAAAACATAAAACAGTAGGTAACCACTGCGTTTGAATATTCTATGTATCTTTGAACAGAAAATAATTAAATCGTAAATAATTTTTTGTTCTAAAATTTCTTTTTAAGTTATTCACGTATTAATTACATAAAAACTTCAATTTGCCGTAAGCCTTTTATGCGTTCCATTTTAATGCCCCCAAATGGCTGGCCTAAGAAAATATGGTCCTGAGGAGCATTTAAGTATGTATGAAGGAGACATCGTGTTACTTTTAATTTACGTCGACGCTACTCGCCTTGAGTGGCTGTACGGTCGACATAAAAAGTAAACGGCATAAAAAGCAAATTATCCATCAATGTCTTTAGATTGCAGGCATAAATCAGATTCGATTTTAAAAGATATATTTTATTAATAATAGGCTTTACGCTAATCGACTAATAATATTATATATGTAGTGTTAACAGCTATTCTTAAACAAATATGCGATTTCAAAATAACAGTATAATTTAATGAAACTATGGCTTATTGTGAGAAATTAAAAACGGAATGAAAATAAGCCAGAAATGTTTCATTGAAGCTTAGTTGCCTCAGCAAGTATGAAAATAATAATGTTCATAACGACGGTTACCTTTAAAGGAAGGAAGGTAGGAGCCTTGTATTTATTAAATAAGCTGTCTTAGTATAGAAAAGCGAAGCTTAATGAATTTCTTCTATAAATATAGAGTTGCGTGACGATGGAAAACATTATACATTATAGAGGAAGAGGCACTGAGCACAAAATGGATTATTATATTTCACATACCTATTATAATTTTCTATAAAACAAGAGGCGAAAACTGGCTCACGTGTCGTTCAATTTTTGATGGAATTCACGTAACATTAATATTACATAATTGCTATTAAGTTGACTAAATCGTCTGTCTCCTTATTTCTTAATTAAAGCTGTGAAATATTCGAAAGAATTAATATAATATTATAATAATATTATGCCCTAAACCAGTACATTGTTGTACACTCTGTACATAATCGGGGTACATTATAGAGACGTAAATCTTTGGAGGTAGCTAAACGGGATAAAAACAACACTCTTCTCTAATGGTTCGTTATGTGGCCAACGCAGGTGTTGCCCGAACATCGTATCTCGCACCTAAAAATGTGAATTTATTCCCCACCCAACGGCCTCCCATGATCGCCACGCTCAAACCCCTAAATTAGGGGTTGACGTTTATCACCCGGCAGTAAATACAGCCGACTACTCCGTACAATCCTGCGTTTATTTGTAGTTAAGGAAGTCTTTACAACATTGGTTAAACATTGATGAAGAGATCGACTGAAACATGAAGTGAAGTATCTTATAGCTAATAATAATAATAAAAAAATATTTATAACAATAAAGTAATTGCTGCAAACAAACTAGCTAACGTATATGTTATCTAAGGATAGAAATATTTGGCAATCGGTACTTTACGTCTACAATCTAAGAGACACGGCGTGATGATATGCAATAATAATGCACACGTAATAATAATGGTAGTAACAATAATAATAGGAACAGTAATCTAGCACTTATTAAGTATCTTATATACAAAATTGGGTACGCCAAGCGTCAAACATTAGTAAGACTCGTGACTTGAAATGAATTGCTCAAAACTCGCAATTATTTCGTGTCAACATTATGAAGGTAGAATTACACGCAACTTGTTCACTCGCATATTTGCTTAAGTGTTGTAGATGATAAAATAGCTGCGGTGCACCTGAGACGTGTCGGTGCCTTTACAAACTCCTGAGGAGTTGTATCGTGTGACGCCCCACGCTGGGTGCCAATTTTACCTTATTTCGACGATCTTACGAACAAGATATTACTTGTCAAAGATTTCGTGAAACATCTTACACTCGAGGACTTTACAAGCGTTCTAATACGTTACGGCTAAAGTATCCACCCTTTTAATCTGAACTACTTGATAAAGGAATTCTTATAATTTAAACTTAAAACTTTATTAAGGATGGTTGGCTTTTTATACTTCTTATCGCCTTCTAAACTTTAATACAAACTTCACCAACGCCCTGCTAAGTTTAAAATTCGACACTAACATGTTGCTTTTCTTTTCAGATTCGTTTCAGGCTTTAATCCAGTATCCAGACACTGGGTCAGCGCAAATGGCTAAAACGGTAAGTGTTTAAAAACTTTCCCCGCCTCCCCCCGTCTCCGGTTTTTATTTACCAGTTTGTAAAGTAAAGCTATAAAACAAAGTTGTTATTGCTGCACGTTTCATTCGCTTTAATGACGCGCTTTCGAACTATCCGGGAATGAAGTGAGTGTCTTATCAAATGTACACGGAGACTCGGTAAATGGGAGTTTCATATTGATAGCCGTTAGTGCCTATACGATTGGCAGCGACTACTGCCTATTGGAATTGTTATTGCTGAATCATTACTACCATTTCCTTATCTTTTAAGTTAGTGAACGATTCCAACTTGGAAAAGAAATGTTGATCAGAACTTTATTATCTTTATCGTTCGTCTATTTACGTGGGATTCTTATATCGATAGCCCTTGGGCCTATAACAATATACTGTTGTTGGGTTACGTCTGAGAGCATTTTGTTTTTTTATTTATTCTTGACGTGATGTATTTCATTTCATAAACAATCATGTACCATAGCCACAGGGTGACATTCAGTGTTAGTTTGCAAACTTCTATAATAACATATTTTTTTTGTATTAACGGAAAAGTTCGTTACGTTATTTTGATTTTGAAACAGTTACTCTAAATATTAGTCTGCTCTAAATAATAAATCTAAACATTACTGTTTAATATCCAATATCAGTGTAGTTACATGCATGTATAAAATTAAATTCTCATTCATCAATACATTTCGGTCCCACGCATGTAAGAAGCATAAGACCATTAGGCCGGTTCAATTGACATTTCGAATGTCATTATTCTCCACTTGCGCTCTTAATCGTCCACCCGACTTTATTTATTAACTGAACAATTTTTATTAACTTACATAGTGATAGTCACGTGTACAGTTAAAACGTTACAATGAGTTATACGAACCGTAAAAAAACTTTTCGTTCTGTGTATAAATGCAAATAAAAGACCTCTAAACGTTTATATGTGCACATTTCGTAACAATTGTATTGGGGAGCGGCCGAGAAGCGTGCGTCCGCGGAAACGCTGGCGCGGAGTGGGACACCATTTTTCTCCTCTCAACTTTTCCCATTCGCTATTCATTTGCGTTAGAAGTTGCTCCTGCCGCCAACTGCAGCGACTATTTTAACTTTATTTCTGATGCAGCGTTCAGGGCAAATTTAATTTCGTTTTGCGGCTTCTGCAAACCCACTTCCTTCACTAGTATGATAAATAATTATTAAGCTTCTTCTGTGGTTTTTTTTTCTCCTACCATTTCCCTACTTCAATGTGTCTGTATTACTAACCTGTATGTTAAAATTATTCCGCTTTAATGTTGATACTGTCGACGTTTTACACCTACGCCGCGGTCGGAGGAATTAATAGAAAGTAACGTTATTTATTTATTTAAGTACAACATGCTTGCAGTGCTTACAGCAATGCCAAAGCGCACTGCAAGCTAAAATATAC
>DWJK01003888.1:0-12584 GCA_018248815.1 Croniades pieria auraria
GTCGGTGCTCAAGGCTATGCAGTTTGGACTCTATAAGTTTGTCGTTACCAATAAGCCGTCTGGCACGTTTCTCCACGGAGCTTAGGGCATCCATTTGATACTTGGCAGATCTGTCCTATAGGCAGCAGCAATATTCCGTGTAAGATCGCACTTGCGCCTGGTATTAATTGAGCAGTTACTCGGGCGTGATGTACTGCTGCACCTTATTCAGGATGCCAAGTTTTTTCGCCGCTGTCTTCGCTTGGGATTCTATGAAACAGCCGAAGTTCAGATTGGAAGATAGGTCCATTCCCAACAGCAACAGGTGGTCAGTGATTGGGACTGATACACTTTGGAACGTCGTAGGTAGATTGAAATTAGAGGATTGAAAGGACTTCGTTTGGGGGTGAAAAGACACGCTTGTGTTTTTGAGGCATTGAAATTGACCCTGTTGGCGTCGCCCTAGTCAACAACGAACTTAAGAGTCTGAATAATGCGGTTTACCATCGCTTCCCTCTCCAATTGGATTACGTCCTTACTAGTCCGCGCAGGCGGATTGTATCTCTCAACAAGAGTTCTGTCATCTGCATACCCTAAAATTACAAGAATTTTGAGGTCATTTTAAGTACCCAGCAGGAAGAGTGTTGCGGAGAGAACAGAAACTTGAGGAACTCTGGCGTTTAGGTACTTATCCTGTACATCCGATGTGCATCCATTAAGAACCACACGTACGGACCGCCCGCTCAAGAAGTCCGCAATCCACCCGCACAAGCTAGAGGAAAGTCCGTAAGAGGGAAGCTTGCTCAGGAGACCTTCATGCCAAACCCTGTCAAAGGCCTTGGAAATATTACGAGGCACGGTAAAAGCCTCAGCCATGCCTCTCGATAACCTCCAGACAAATATGCGTGGCGTACGCAAGAAGATGTCCGGTAGATCGATTTCGGCGAAACCTGTATTAGCGTTCGCTGAGAATGTCGTGTCGTTCAAAGTATGCCTGCAGTTTTTTGTTTAGCGCATGCTCCACATTATCTTACATAGTATGGAGGTGATCGAACTGTAGCCCCATGGGCTACAGTTAGTCGGGTCGGCACGACTACCTTTCTTGGGGACAGGTTGAACGTTTGCAAGCTTCCAGGACCTAGAGACTCTCCCGGACTTGAAAGACAGGCGATACAATCGTGTCAAAACAGAAGTCAACTCGGGTGCACAAGTTTTAAGCACTAGGGCTGGAATACCATCAGGGCCACTAGCTTTTCTCACATCTAGAGAGCGAAGGGCTTGAAGTACTTCTTTCTGGTGAATTTGTATTTGCGGCATAAATGTGCCCGAGTGAGGTAGCACAGATGGTGCTTTCTTCGCAGAATCATCTAAACGTGAGTTTTTGGCGAACAGCGAAGCAAACAGGTTTGCTTTATTTGTCGCCGTATGGGCCAGTGTCCCATCCGGTCTCAGCAATGGAGGCAGCGATTATTTTGAACACATAATACATTCTTCACTGGCACAAAAATTCAAGATCTATTCTTACCCCTTTTTCATATTTTTACATCTTTATTTAATAGTTTCTTTATATTATGCTCTTTGGTATATCATAGTTTTGTTCACTATAACAATCGTAGTTTTCTGTCTTATCATAAATTTGTTCACTCAAAGTTCAATAAATGAAGGTCATATATAATTATAATAAATGATTCTTTGACAAGCATTGGGCTGATTTCAGTGTATGAAAGATCAAGAGAAAAACGCACTTGTAAATTTGTATTCCTTTATCATATAACACATGATAGAATAGAAGAAAATGAGTAGTAGTTGTAAATCGATTGCTATACGGTCTATCGATAAGTAAATAGAAAAAGTTTTCTTTCTTTCTGTCTTATTTTAAGATGACGGAGGCTATAAAATCCCATTACTTCACTTGGACATGTGTAATCAATTAAATAAGAGTTTGGTTAGCAATTGAGATATTATCGTCATTATTTTTGGTAACTTTTAAGTAGCCGAGAATGGACTTATATTACGACGCACGACCAGTTGTCTCATATTAGCTCGTTCTCGTGTCAAACCTGCACAGTGCACGGCACGAGTTACTTGAATAATATTTTATTACAAAGAGCGCCGGGAGTTTTTCCGTCGGCTCTTTTCTCTCGGTGCACAATATTTGTACGTACAGGGTGCTTGAGGGCGATAAAAGCAATGTCCATTTTCCGAATATTACGTTAAATATATTAATAAATGTTTTATTGATTACAATACATATTGATAAGTTAAACAACTGATATTTAATGGAAACTATATATCAAACAATTTATATCAGACAACGAAATACAACGCGCGACATTACAAAAAAAACGTAGACAGAGTGAGACCGAGCAAATTTTTAATACCACAGTCTACATATTTCACAGATTATATTATAAAATGACAAAAGGCTAGTCTAAGGCGCCAAATTTAAAAATGTCAACATATATATATATAAATAATGGGAAAAAAACTTTTTTTAAGACCCCTTAAGATAATGGTTGGAATTTTGTTAAGAAATTATTTATTAAACTAAATAACTGATATTGTTGTTACTTTGTTTCATTAGTGTGAAATATAATGGGACCATCTTAAATTATGTTCCGTTTATGATCCTCATAATTAAACTTGAACCCTTTGGTGAACCATGGCCACACTTTACGCTGATGTAAAATGATAGTGATCATGCAGAAAATAAGTGATTCGTATCCTGAAGTGTAATCCTGGAAGATAGACACAGTGAGTGTTTCGGAATATCATTGGAATAAATCAATAGGATCGGGGTTACGTATATCGAAACGAAATTTCTCATTTATCTCCCATATTCCGGCACCAGCCCTACATTCATCTTATGCCAAAATCCCGACCTAAACGATAGCCAACTGCCAAATTAGATCGCGAGGGTTGTCGCTTTGCGCTATCTTTCATTTATTTCTCTAATGGTGTTTTTATAATATCATCACCGCTGTATTTCCCAAAGGGGTAGGCAAAGAAGTGTAGTACGTTATTACGAGTTGCCAAATTAGGTTACACGCCTACACGCACAGCCTATGTAGACACCGTTAAATTCTTGGACTGAATACTTTAATCATTTTTATTTGGGGGGGTAAAAACAATCTCGAACTGGCGAGCAAATTACAAGCGATCTAGGAAGGTAAATAACTGGAGGGTTGACTGCTGATAGTAAATATTCGTATCTCCGGCAATGCGCATTGGCCCAGCGTTGTACAGCATGTTCTAGAGCTTTGGTCGCGAGAGAAATATCGAACATTTGGAAAAATTACAGAAGTATTCTTTTAAAAAAATTTGTACTCTAGACGGTAAAATAAAGAATGATATATCAAACAAAGGCTCGAAATAAAATAAGGTTTTGTTTTCATTGTACTGAATTCGGGTTCGTTTCACTGGATTATCTGAAACTGAAAGCCAGTTAGATCCTTTATAACTAGACCCGGCTGCCACCGTCTAGAAATGAATACGTACATGTAATACATGAAAAGTATGAAATAAAATAAATATAATTGAGCTGTAGAGAAGCAGATGTTGCGTAATAAAATACAATATTATATTTACATAGAAAATGCACACAGTACAGATAGACGTTGTATAACTTTTTTTAGGTTCATGTCTGTTTATTCTGCTAGCAATGATCTAGCATGCATATATAGTTGATTAAATTTAATTTAATTTACATTTCTAATAAGGTCTTCTAATAATCATTTAAAAATTCATTCATGTTATAAAATGTATAACTCTTTAATTTTAATATAGTGTGGGTGATATGGAGACATCAATTACGCATTAAATATATTTCGCATGGTATTTCCTCGGATCCAATAGTGGAACGAGGAAAGTGTTAATGGTGATTGAATTGGGATATCGAGTGGCCAGTACATCCCACATTGTTCTTATTTTAGTCTATGTAATATTGTTATAGCGAATTTAGTAGTTGTTTAAATACTAACATTCATATTTCTAAATGAAATTTGCCTTTTCTTAAGCAATCAATTATTATCTATTTTTAGTAGTGGCTCGAAGTCTGGATCTGTGCCCGGTGCATGGCAATAGGTTCACCACCTACTCCATAGCAGAACGTAAACGTAACTGGTGAACCGTGAGAGGGTACTACACTCATCTGCCTACATATCCGTATAATACATATGTAATTAGGTACATGTAACAATATACATAGAGCACAACGAAAGATGAAAAAGATATAGCTATGTCGTGTGCTCAGGAGTTTGTGACGGTGATGACTGAGTTGGATGTTTTGAGTTCGATCCTCACCCAGGTCAAGCACTTGTATGATAAATATGACTATTTGCTGTGTGTGTACAATGATGTATATAGTTATATACCTATAGATAGATGTATTGATATGTCAATAGCTCGTTAGCAGTCTACTCATTATAGGGTAGACTCTACCTGTATAGTATCGGATGGCTGTGTACGAAGTATCCCAAAATGTAATTACCATATTACAGTATTATAGGCGGTAACAACTGTAATTATGCACTACTGGCCAATTAATAAATAATAACTGTCTAAGAAATATCACTGCCTTGTGCATATGACTGCCTCGTTGGTCGAGTGGTTGCAAGCGCAACTGCCGATCTTGAGGTCCTGGGTTCAAATTCAAATCCCGGGTCGGGTCGGAGTCTGCATCAGTACCCGGAGTCTGCATCAGTACCCGGTGTAAGGCAATAGGCTCACCACCTATTCCACGTGACTTAAACGTAACTGGTGAAACGTGGGACTGTACTACACTCCTCTGCCTATCTCTTCGGGGATTACATTCGTGCTGTTACTAAATATCAATACTATCAAGAAATTCGAATAATTAAGTAATGTAACTACATTACTACTGTCTTTATGACCTTATAAGGACGGAAGTTTACAAAACCGGCGTGCGTGTACGAAGAGGGTAATTATTGTGGAAAAAGTACCTCAAAAATATATGGTAGCTGGCGTCCTCTCCCTGCTCTCCAAGCGACCTGGCAACATGATATGCTCGTAATAATAACTAAATATCATCATTCATCCTTTCTTTTATCCTTTCCCTTTTGGATATACCTCTCCTCTCAAAGTTTAAACTGAGCATGTTGTCAACACACTTGCCGGAATGTACCTTTTTATTACTAGTAATTATTTGTATTTTCAAGTTGAAATATAACGTTGCTGCATCGTTGAAGGAACATGTCACTAGGAAACCAGTGCAACTTGGGGTTCCTAATAATGTTCTCTACGGTGCGTAAAATCTGCTCACCCGCACTTAGCCAATATGGCTGAATATGGCTGATTATGGACTTAACCCTTCTTATTCTAAGAGAAGAGCGGTTTCCAACAATGGAAAGCTAAAAGGGTTGATGATGATGATTGATGATAATAATGATTGACAAAAATGGTGACGATAAAAATATTTAATAAACTGTGATTTATAATTAGGATTTTCGTAACATCAATACGAATGAACAGTAAATATGCGTTGTACAGGTATAGCGTAAACGCTTCAAATTTGAATAATGTAGGCAAACATTTTCCGATGTTGGCACCCTTATATAAATTCGGTAAATAAGTGCAGCACCTCTTATCTAGCTCGATTAATTTTTAACTAGATGCGCTCAGAGTTGATTAAAAACTTGGGTAGGTCGCCGTTCGTTAGTTCGACAGGGAACAAGTTACTTTTGAAATATTTCCTATCGCGTAATTTCGTCGTACCTGGATAAAGTACGAGAAAATTTTAAATATACTTTCCTTTGTAATAATTATGTTCGTCATTGTATAATTTAAATATACTATGCTTCGTACTAATTATTTTTGTGATTGTACCATTTAAATATACTTCGCTTTGTAATAATTATGTTCGTCATTGCACCATTTAAATATGCTATGCTTCGTACTAATTATTTTCGTGATTGTACCGTTTCAATATACTTTGCTGTGTATTAATTATGTTCGTGATTATTACCTTTTAAATATGCTATGCTTTGTACTAATTGTGTTCGTGATTGTATCTTTTAAATTTATTATGCTTTGATATAATTATGTTCGTGATTTTACCATTTTGTATTAAAATGACTATCTCAGTAATTATAACATATTTTTAACAACTACGCTTTGTTATTACGACTAGGCACATAATAAAGTCTCTTTAGAGAACAATATACATACATATGTATATAACATGTATGATATACGTAGATAAGTACAAAATACATAATAACAAACAAATTCTTTATTAAAAGTTATATCTGTACAAAAATCGAATCGGTAAACCTCATTGCTATAACTGCTACTCCAAGGCGCTGGCAGATCACGCCGAACAGCATAGACAGTGCGAGAAGCTCTGTTCTGCAATCTCTTACCCGCATGCCCAGCGTGGGGGATCTGGGCAAAACCCCATCACCGGAGGTCTACATCCAGCACAGGACTATAACAGACTCATGAGTAATTGATCAATTGACATTTTTGAACATGTAAACATATAATTACCTTCGCATTCTGTTTTATTACGTGTACATAAATTCAATTGCCTTAAACAACAAGTACACAAGATAGAAAGGTAAGTCGATTACACGCGATGAAATAGAATATTATTTGCACGCATCGCCTGTGTCGCGCCCCGTCGTACCCAACTAGCTATCTATGCCGCGTGGTACCCTAATATATTTTCACATTACCGACACGCCTAAGAGCTACGTTTGAAGTATACCAGTATCGAGACCATCTAATTCTTACGCGGTGTTTGGAAGCTATAGCAAATGTGATAAGATTTAATTGTTCCATTTGGAAAATTAAAATTACATTTTTTGTTTTCGTATGTATATACCTATAAACTTCTTTACTAAAAGTATATATTATGTATGTTGACTGACACGGTGGTATAGCGGTTGCTAGCGCGACTGATACTTAAGTGGACCTGGGTTCGAGCCCCGAGTCGAGCAGTGTTAATTTTACTAACTCGAAATTCACAGTAGAGGCGCGGAGTATAGATTTGTGCCCGTTGATAGTATTAGGCTCACCCCCTATTCCATGGGACATATAGAATAACTAGTGAAACGCAGGATTCCAAAACTCCTTTACGTACCCCTCCGAGGAAATATAGGCATGATACAAAATTGTATGTTTTAAAATTAAATTTTCCTTACTGAAATAGTGAAGGAAAATATTTTGGGAGAAAACCTACACACCATACTTGTAGATATGATCTCTACTGAATCTGAAATCAGTAAACACGCATTTGGTCAGTGTGGCAGACTATGAATTTAACACTTGTCGTTCAAAGAGAAGGCCGGAAGAGACGGTTTTGTTTCCATACAATGGATCCATGTGGATAATGATGCTGTATATAATTTACGTGTATAAGAACTGTGAATATAACACAGAACCAAACTATTTAAACGTTATCTTTAGAATAATAACAAATATCTCGTTATTTAAAAAAATCTAATACCGAGAAAACTAAAACGCTATCGATTCTAATTTTAAATTCAGTGTAAACACTTTCAACGGTTATATTAAAATGGATTTTTTATGTGCAAAACAAAAAGCACTTTACATTAACACAAATAAATGCTGACGGACAAATTAAACAAGTTAGCGCCGAGTGTTTTTAATAAACCATCCAACAATAAACAGTTCTAGAATGATCTAAACTATTCTGGAATGATCTTTTAAACACCAAACATTAAATGATACCAATATTCTCGTATACTCGAAATTACACGTTAACGGAAAAAATTAAGGGACAAAAAAATTCCAAATTCCTCTCGCCTTCTCGCTAATTCTTTATTTCTTTATATTTCTAATATACTCGTACTCGGCTTAAGTTATATACCAAATGTTATAAGTCAATAAAAGTTACAACACGTGAAACATTTGATAAACCAGAAATTATTGTCAATTGGAAAACGATATTTTCCAGGTCATCGTAACAATAAAAGAAATCTAGTCGATTTTATGCGAATCTAAATAAGCGTGAACAATAATACATTTATACATATATGCATTATCATAAACGTATCAGGAGCCAATATGAGGCAGCGCGAATTTAAATGAGTTTTCGACAGACACTGTCATTCGCACAGTCTGTATTGTATTTGGAACTGCAAAGAAACAATGTGCATTGGGTATTGACATTTCATATTGAGAAATGCATTTATTTCAATTAATTTATATTTCGGTTTCATTTTTAACAATAAATTACTATTGAAACTTGCAAATGTACGGGATATCGACTTATCGATGAAATTAAACATTCTGTTCATTTCAGACCCTTGTAATTCTTGTAATACTTTCGTAACGAAATTTTATCTATCTTTGTCTGTGTTTCTCAAATTCGAATGCAAACATAATATTATTCTTCGATTTGATTTATATTGTTCAGGAACCAGTTTTAAAATTAAATTTCCCTTACTGAAATATTGAAGGACAACATTTTGTGAGAAAACCCGCGTACCAGGCTCGGAGCCAGTAGCTATCCAAATGCTGATTGGAAACGACCTTGCTCAACAAGCTACTAACATTTCATAGCCTCTTCTATACTTTACAAAATATTGTTGTGTATGTGATCTATTACTACATATTATTATTATATTATGAGTGATTAATATTAAAGAAGCAGGTTAAGTCTGTAAGGGCAGAGACATTTGGCAGTAGGTATTCGCTAACAGTCCCTGTAGCTCGGGACCAGAATGAGAGCTACGGTATCTCCTGCCTGTCGTAAGAGGCGACTTAAAGGAGGCTTCCGAGATTGCGAGCGGCTAGAGAAGGATCTCGAACCGTTCAGGTGGCGAATCCCGGGAAGGACGACGGTATGTGTGGCCGGATATCGTCGTGGAAACCGGAGAGCATAGGAAGAGGCACCATGCTTCTTCCGGGTATTGGGCCCGTTGGGCCGTTGTGCTAGGAGGGCACTGGTGCGTTCCGTTGGAGATCCCGGAGCCCTCCTTTAAGCGCCAAGGAAGGCCACCGAGAGGGTTTTAGTGCGGTAAAAGTCCCACATAACCGGTATCACTTCCAAGGTACCGGGTACCTTTTGAACATTTCCCCCCGTAAAAAAAAATAAAGGGTATTCGCTAACAAGACGGTAAAATAACAATAATAATTCATGCATATTAATAAAATACTTTATTGATTTTAACTGCCTTATTAGTCAGGTGGTTGTAAGCGCGACCGCCGATCGGGATTTCCTGGGTTCAAATCTCCAAATTTTCCAAATTTCTATTAATGACTCGGAGTCCGGATCTGTGCCCGGTGTATGGCAATAGGCTCACCAGCTACTCCATGTAACTTAAACGTAACTGGTGAAACGTGGGGATGTACTACACTGCTCTGTTTAGCTCTTCAGGGGTACCTTAATATTCTTAACGTATTATCCCGGCTGGGATCGAATGGGAGATCCATAAAACGCCAGACCAGTAGGGTTTTTTATACTATACGCTAAATGAATAATCTAACAATACGTTATTTATTCCTATTTTATTTGCAGACCTGGCATTAAAATAAGTACATAGAAATGTAAACAAAGAGTGCAAACATAAAAACACAGCTTTACACTGGAAAAAATCTTCCAGCACATCGTAGGTAGGTACGTAGGTGTACGTATGAATAAATATACCTGTAAGTATACATTTCAATGCACATACTTGTATATGGCATAAAATTTATATGCCTGTACACTCATAAATTTTCATTTTTGAGATTCACTCATTCACATGTACGAGTAGAAGCATATAGCAGGATCATTGAACATCAGGAAGCTATTCTTTACCAATTCTACATACAATGTGTTACTGAGTTCATATAAATTTCATTAAGTAAAATACAACATATGTATATATTTCAGTAAGTAAAATGCAACATACTCGTATTATTCCTAATAAAACAGCTTACCCAAAATCCGTACGTACCACAAGTAATTCGTTTCGGAAAGTGTCCTATCCGAACAAGGCTGCAGGAACCAACTCTCTCGACCTTCTCGCTCCAAAACTGGATAAGTGTTCTCCGATCTCAAAGGAGCTAATCAGATAATAAACATATCTGATTTCGAGTTCGAAACAAAAACGGAAATGAAAAAAAGGAAGCATACTTCTTGTTAGCAAAAATATTATTAGGGGAAAAGAGAAGAGAGAAAGAGAAGTAAGGAAGATTACTTGGGGATCAATGCATATATAATTTTTTTTGTGCCCGGTATACGGCAAAAGGCTCACCACCTATTCCATGAGACTTAAAACGTAACTGGTGGAAACGTAGGAGGGTGCTACACTTCTCTGCCTACCCCTTCGTTGACGTTACGTTATGATATGCTTTCCTGCGACTTTTCCTCTCGGTTTAGTATAACTGTGGGGTGCATAAGCCTGTAAAAACCATTTGTAGCAATAATTATGATGTCAATGTTTACTGGGTGTATTCAGGTACTACATCTTGAAATAAAATTTTAAAATCGAATTTACGATTTTAATCGAATTTGAAATAATCGAATTCTTTAGATTCAAATTGAAATCGAATTAGTGCAAAAGAGCTAGTTCAATGAATATCAAGTAGATCGACCATGTTTTTAACAAAATGTGTAGTCTATTGAGCATATTTTCATAACGACTTAATTGTATTGACTTCGTATACGGCAACGTTGTGAAGTATCAATAAAAACCAAGCCGTCTTACACAAACTTTCAAATATACTATATGGAATATTTTATTTATATAACAAATAATAATTACTGGCAATTCCTCCATTCCTTACTCTTTCAAAGGCTTATTTTTAATAAATAGTCCAAGTAGCCTGTCCCCTTGTCCAATATTAAAGCTAGCCGCATATCAAATTTTAACCAAAAAAATTTAAGTAAAACAGTTCCTTTCACATTTATTTAAGACGGCGTCAACAATCAACTATTAAAAATAAATAAATCATGACAATTATTCCTATGCTACAACTTTGTGGAACTAAACGTGAATTTATTTCGCCTTGGTGTCCGACAGTCGATCGCTCGTATTTCCGTAACGTAGATAAACCGCTCATAGACTCTTTGACTGAATAGCTCGATTTTCCCTACACTTTGTTTTATTGCTTTGGCTGTTACGTCGCTATACACGTCGCTAATGGTGTCTTCACATACTATATTTTTTTATTGTTACGGTTTAAGACATTTATTTTCTCTCATAAAATCTCTTACAGAGAAAAAATCAATTATAAGTATAACTGGACATTGTAAGAGCCAAAAATAAAAATGTTTTTTTTTACCAATGGAGGATACGTGTAAACAGTAATCGAAGTGTGGGTAAGTATAAAAATCGACAAGCTATTGTAAAGTACCATAGGTTAACAACTTTTGAAAATAGTTAATTTTCTATGGTTTAGGTCTCCATTTTATATATCGCTCATTTGCGACTAGAAGTAATATGTTAAAAACACTATATTTCAGAAAACAGTTTAGACAGTTCGAAATCATAATTATTCCACGACTATCATAATGGTTACATATGATTGAATAGTCACATAATGTTATAATAGTCGTGGAATAAATACGATTTTAAACTTTGTGAACTGTTTTTTGAGATATTACACTGTATTCCCAAACGAGCGATATGGTCTCTATTTTACAACACATTAAACACTCTTCTGGTCAAAAAAATTAATAATTAATGTGTGGCCAATCTTTATTTTGAAATGACCAAAATCTTCAGGTTGACGTTAAAGGATAGAATGATTAAAGCGTAAACCAAGCATCGAGCGCAGCAAAGAACGTTACATTGAGTGAGATCAATAGTCAAATGAGTACTCTGAGCGAATTGGCTGTCAGGAAACTATTGGGAACTGGAATTGAACAAAGTTCTAGAAGTTTCCCTTCAACGTTCTTACTATCGATTTGTTTAATTGGTTTTTGAAACATTCCTATGTGTAGTTTTTGTATATTTTTGTATATACGTTTAGAAGTTTGTAAAGTAGGCACCTATTAAACTATTTCACTATCACGCAAAATTGACTACGAGAGGCTACACCCTTTTGATGCACCCTTGTATCTTTTAACGTATTACATAAGCTTAAATAAAAAATTGTTGGAGCCAAAAACCAAGTTTACTTTTATTAAATTTCTTACTTAATAGCCAATTATCACACTACCCTTTTTCTAGGAAATCACATATGTGTCTTCCTTAAATAAACTCTAAATTTTCATGTCTTTTGTTAAATGGGATTTATAAATAGGTGTAACAAACATGTATACAACTTTATAAAAATACATGAAATCATTAAAACATCAAGTATTTCGCCAGAACTCTCTATTTTCCCATTTTCGTACTCCGTGGGGAAAGTAAAATCGAAATTTTAAAGTAAAACGGTATTGAATGAGACAGAAACTCTAATGATTAAAACTGTAACGGCTTAATTCACGTATTTTTTTCGGGATTACCCGACTAGTTTCGGATCTGTACGAGGTCCTTCCTCTTGAGCACCCGTCGCTTGCCGCGAGGTCGCGACGGAGACTGTGCGCCGTGAACGCTGAGGCGCTGCGGCGCATGAACGCTGAGGCGATGCGGCGTCGTCGACAGTCTTCGTATTCCCTCGATTGTCTCCGGTGATCGCGCTTGCGC
>DWJK01003889.1:0-12583 GCA_018248815.1 Croniades pieria auraria
CTTATACTTTAGCCGCAACAACACGTGGCCGGTTATGCATGTTAGTGTGACATGAAATATATTGTAGCTTATATGAAACCTTTGTACTTTGAATATAGCGCCATCTATTGGATACTCACCTAATCCAGCCGACTAATTTCCTTATGCCGCCATCTCTTAGAATCTTACGGAACTAACAGAGAATTAACTCTTTGTCAGATAATAAACAAATAATTCGCAATAAAAAAGTGTTGCGATTATAAATTGAGATATAAACTATCCTATCTTTTAAGTTCGATCAAAGTCCACATAGTGAGCAAAATTTGATTAAAATCGGTTCAGTAGTTTAGGAGTCCATCGAGGATAATCAACGTGACAAGTAATTTACACATATAAAGATGTTATATATATTTATATAGCGTGCAAAAGCGTTTTTTGGATTCGTAAAACAACTGTATACCGAGATTAATCACCATCAACCCTGTTATTGTTCTATTATTGGAGACAGGTCTCCTCTCAGAATGTTTAGACTTAAAGTGTTTAATCTTGGCCAAGTGCGTGCTAGCAGACTTCACACGACTTACAGAACATTATAGAGAATTCTAAGATTGCTCACGATATGCCCTTACACCGCTACAGCAGGTGATATTTAATTTTTAAACGTAAATAAAATGTTAAGAGTTGTGCTACAGAATTGCAGCTGTATTCTGAACAGGCTGAACTAGGCTACCAACACCTGTAGCCAAAATGTAATATAAAATGATACGAGTTCTATTGTCATTATGCTGGAAGTATGATGTAAAACTTAGTAATAAATGAAGTTTATCATACCGTATCTTCTCGAAAGTGAGAATCCCAATACGCTCGGAAGCAAGCATATTAATCCGAACAACACCAGTGAACGCATTATTCTGAAAGGAGAGAAACGGTTATACTGAAGTCCAAAACTATCTAACCACAGTCTTCTTATAGCCACACAACATCACACTGTTCCAAGCTTTTACTATTGCTTTGTTAAAAACCCTGATGTATACCATTTGCATCTAATATTTGATTATCATTTTGTTTGAAGTCAGAATAAACTAGACATACAGTTAAAATACTGGTTGATTATACTCTTAAGTTAACGTCGAATGACTGAGAAGACTCTAAGATCGTTAATAACTGCCGATATTCCGTTTAGACCACCTGTCTCCATTCACGTCAGTCCACGCCACAAACGTATGTGTAAATCAACTATCGCCTGTGTGCAGGTATATAACACCTATTACACTTGGAATCGCCTTGAAATTGCAATCAAATCTTAATGTTGAATGATTAAAGTATCACGCCCTTGGGTCTTTTGTCAACATAATGCATTAATTTTGGAGTAACATCAAAACGCGTAATAACTAAATTGAACAGCTTGAATCGTCAATTACTTAGAAATGCTGTTAAGTATCTACTATAATTGTTTAATCAACAAGTTTATTGTATACGTTTATTGATATATCACCGTTAATTAATTATTTAATTAAATTTAATTGGAAATATACGATTATCGTTTGCACGGATGCCTGTGCTTTTATGAAAGATATAGTCAACAGGAATCAGCGAGTCCTTAATTAAAGTCTTCAATATTAATTTCTTTGTATAATAACAGTTAAATGTACACGATTCTCTTGAAAAATATACGAATTACAAGAGACAATGTATTGTAGCTATCCGGTGATTTGTCAATATGTATTATCTGTTATTTGGTTCATAAACAAGGTTGGTAACAATAAATTCCCGTTAATATAGTTATATAGAATTGACAGTTCATCGGCGCAATGAAATGTGACCGCAACAAGCGTTTAAAATGTTAACAATAACATTTTTATAAATGTTATTGTTAATGCTATTAAAGAATACTTTTACAAAAAAGTATTCTTTAATAGCGGAATTTCATTGCATTATCGTACTCGTGTTTTAAATTTTAAAAGTCGTAAAGAGGCTTATTAGATTAGGTGACACTGCTCATTTGACCCACTTGACTAAACATAAAGAAAAATGGTATTCAAAGTATTCTAGGACCAATCTGAAGCTGTATTGAAATGACTGTTGGATTGCGAAGTATTACATTTCAATTCTGGATTATTCTTACATAATTAAGACGATACTAAAACAAAACGAATTAAAAATTTACTAACGCCTCAAACAAAGATATTTGAAGATTGCAAATTGAAAATTGAAATGTGATAGGAAGGAAAAATAAAAGCTGTCTTTATGACATTTCTCAATACATATTTGATGTTTTATTTAAACGTTATAAAGGTTCAAACTAAAAGTATTTTAAAGGTCCACACTAAATAGAATGCAATAAATTTTTATAGACAATAATATTAATATATATCATATATAAATCAACTATCGTAATATATTTTAGATATTTTAAAATATACATGAGAATTGTGTCCCGAACGGATCAGGGCCAAAAAGAAATTTAATTTTGACATTTTACCAGAAACAAGGGACATGATTTCGAAATACATTATAATATTTTAAAAATAGAATACACGAATACCTAACTGACAGTTAGAGCTGGCATTATATTAAAAAAACAAAACAAACAGTTTTTAACAGCTTAAAACATAAAAAAAGCAGTAACTTACCAATATTCAGTGACGAATTTCGACAAATGGAAATCTGCTCGAAACAACTGATTGGGCGTGTGTTTTCTGAGATTTAGTAACTTGTAAGACTAGAAGAGTTGTGTGTCAGTTATATATGTTAATGTATTGTGATAAGTCCATTGGCGGTTGTAGATATCAGAGATATTCTGTTCGCTTGATAACAAACATGTTAATCGTGACGTAATTTTACACACGCTACACTCTAGGGTCCGTTGGGAATTACCTTGCTTCGTTCCGAAACTAGTATGTATATGATGTTTTTTTTTCTTAGCGTTTCTTGTTTCAAACTGCCTGCAATTTAAAATCGCTTATAATTTGTCTTGACTGATATTTTCAAGGCTTTATCGACGTGTTCTTTTCCGGGTTCTGACGCTGTATCATGGATCATTTTTGTGTATAGGAAGAAAATGTGTGTATTGTTGTCCTAATTTATTACCGACATCATTTAGAATATGATCATTTGTGTCCTCAGCAAATTAACTAGTTTCTTGTTATGGGGTATTATTGATATTTAGACCAGACGTCGCTATTACGAGAACTTAATTGAATTCTCAATGTTGATATAGTAACACACATACATTTCCTGAATTTGTATCTTGTTTTTAAGAATTCGGCCCTACTAATACTGCCTTTGTTTTTTTATGACAACACTACTGGCAGAAATAGCACCTTCAGCGATAAATTTGGTTTTTTCCTTTATTCACAAAATATTTCTTAGTATATTTCTTTCACTAATTTATAATATTGTGCACAAGAAACGAAATTTTTGCATATTGTACCTCAGAGCAGGCCGATGGGGCAGGTGGCTTCTTTCAAGCAGATCGTAACTTGCGGCAGGCATAGTGAAAGACATTCTCCAATCGACCGCAACTTGACAAACGTAGCGTGGGACGCCCTCCAGCTAAGTGGAGTGACGATATACGCAAAGTGGCTGACAGTGGTTGGATGCGAAGAGCAGAAGATCGAGCTCAGTCGCGTGCCATTGGAGAGGCCTATGTCCAGCAGTGGACGGGAGCAGGCTGATGATGATGATGATGATGAAAATACTTTTAGTAAGGTTCTAAAATAATTCCAGTAGAAAACTGGTTCACGGCGTCCAGGGTCCAATAGTTACAATTTTTGACCTACACCTGTGCATCCTGTGATAATCCATTAACATATACCTGCTGACTGAAGGATGAAGGTTAAAAGCGTTGGAAACGATGATTAAGCAGTAATTATGTTTCTCTGTGTTTGAATGGCGTAGCACACATTTCATATTTAGGATAAACAGCCGGAAAGAAACAGAAGTTTATTTTTTTATTAGAGTATAGGGTCTTTAAGTCCATAGACTAGAACATCTCCGACCTGGTAAAGGCTGTTTGTGTCCCGCCGTCTTTGTCAAACGTCTTAAAAAGCGATTTTTATTTTTCGGCCATATATTCGGTGTGATCTGGGTGTATTTATAGCTAGAAGTTTAGAGTAACTGACTCTATGTTTTTGAACTAAGTGCATATCTTTGTAGTACCACTAGATACCAGTGTTTACCTCTTCGTTTTCAGTTTGATATGTGTTACACGCGTACGAGGAGATTTTTTTTTTTAATTACAATTCCAATTGTGATATTCACAGATAAATAATGAGTATGTGTAACGTTATATATAGGCAAACGTAGAGTCGGATGCCCTTCGGCTAGTTGGTACCATATATGCAAAATAGCTGGCAGTGATTGGAAGTGAAGGGCTGAAAAACGTGCTCTGTAGCGAGCTATTGGAGAAGGGCAAGTCCAGCTTTGGACGTAAATGGGCTAATAATGATGGTAATTTAAAGCTTTACATTTATATTATGTTGAAAAAAAATTATATTTACTCAATAATAAACATTATCTTACCATATTGCTTCAAGAACTCTACCATTTGATTTGAGCAAACTTCAACCAGAGGCATCATGCTCTTCAGTCGGGAAGCGCTGAATGTTGGAGTGATTCTACTGCGGACTGCCTTCCATTCCGCACCCTAAGGTTGATAACATATTAATAATTAAAAACATTATTAAAAAGCATACGTTGGTAATTATAAATTAGATTAGATAAAATTGGGGTGTTAAGGTTAAAGATGGGAGTGTACTATACTCCTCTGCCTACCTCTTCGGGGATTACAGGGGTGTTGTTACGTATATAATGATATTAAAAAACTTTCTAACCCTTTTTTATTAACAGTCATATAAAGTGATGGCGGTTTAAATTCATATTTAAAATTTACCGTTAATTCTAAAAGGTTTCTGGCAATATATCTAGGTTTCTTGCTGTCCAATTTATCTCTATCAACAAAGTAATCGAAGTCCCGAGTACTTATGATTTTGATCAATTCTGGATCAAAAACATATAGAAATGGTCTTCGGCCCTCGAAGTAACCTGTAACGAATATAGATGAAAACATTTTGAACAGTTCTCGTCATCGCCGTCGTCGTCATCGTCATCAGCCTATCCCAGTCCACTGCTGAACATAGGCCTCAGTTACGCTATATATTTTTTCAAATTAATTCGTTATAACAACAAATATCATTGGATATTTCACAGACGGTTATTGAATCTTAAATCGGGTAAATCCTTTGCTGTGGGACGCGGACAAACAGAATTTTTAAAATACATAAGCGTTCTCATACTCAAGACACAAATATTTGTCCTGGATTGGTTCTAGCTTCCAGCTTAGCGGTAACCTTCGATTGTGCAGAGTAAGAATGAAAAAGTGTAAAATATTAAAGCATCTAATCAATATTACGTACATATATATTTATATACATATATATGTATATATATATATATATAATTCACGTTACGGATAGTATTAAATATAGTAATTATGCTGTTTATCCCATTTGGATTGCCATTATATTTACGTCGCTCGGTTTCTGATTTGGGAGAAATGGAAGAGATATAGCTGGTTACAGCTACTCTCTTTGGGCCGTTCCAAGCCCAGGAAAAAATTTAACATTTGAATTTTACTAATTAAAGTACGTAAACTAAAAAGTAGACGTATATTTGCGTAGACTAGAACGTAAATCAGTTTCTAAAATAAAAAAAAACATCATTTTCTCTTTGCTTAGACAGCATGTTTCTATTCAGATTGGAGCTGATATTCATATATTTTGACTTTTAGTATTTATTTAAGACGATCGATTTTAAAGTATATATGTGTATATATTCCTTTTGAATGGATACAATTTTTGGCATATTAGATCTAAATAAAAATCAATGTCAATACTCACCGCCAAAGCGTTCTCCTTTAAAATAGTTATGAATATCCACTGTAAGTTCATGAACAGATTTTTTCCCTAATAATCTTTGCACAAATATCCCCGATAAAAAACTTGGTTTTATGTATTTGACTCCCTTCTTTTCAAAAAAATCATAAGAACTAGCACAATAATAATACCAAACGAAAATAATCGTTAGTAACACTAATAATTTCCAATCTTCAAAAAAGAATTGTAGAAATTTATTCGTCCCAATAGCCATCGTAGTATTTTAATTATTACAATGTGATAGTTGGCGAGTATGTCTAAATTTCATGTGCGAGTGTAATGCACGAGTCCTGTATCCATAACAGTATTTGATCACGACTTAAAGTCTTTAAATAGGATATAAAAATATACTTTATTGTTAATATTATACTACCAATATAATAAAATAAAAGCGTGATAACTCCCCCGCCCCCCCCCCTCCTTCCAGTCTCAAATCCTCCATATTTGCCGATTACTTCGGTACAGTCTGCATATTCATCGAGCACACGTTCCTGTTTTCTTTGATATTGTAGTTCAATTGTTATTATTAAATTCAAATATAATTATGACACGCCTATATGTCATATTATGTTATGTTTTACATCCCACCATGAAATAGAGGGTGAGCCTATTGTTATACACAAGGCACTAATTCAGATTTAATACTACTAAGAGGAATTTCTAATTAGAAAATCCCAATAATACCTTGCCTGACCCAGCGATTGAATCCAGGGCCGGTCGATTAGCAATCAGGCTTGCAACCAGTAGACGAGATAGAGTAGACAATAAAATGAAGTTAGCATTTTTCGTCTTTTACAGTTAAATTGTACACCTCGACCTAACTAGACCTACTTGTTAAAAATAAAAATGTCATGACATCTGCATATATTTCTAGATAATGAATCACGTAAATAATTTAAATATAAAAAATGAAGTTAATGATTATTATGACGAATCTTAGCCTTACATACATCCAATACATCTTTTGTTGCTCATACAACTTATATTCCTGCCCTAAAAAGTTACTTTTTTTGACATAGCGTAGTTTTTGTAGATGATATTTTTAATATTGCAAATACCTTGAAGTTAGCCAAAAGGACAACAAACGTTCAAAATATTTATTGTGGCTGAATGTATAAAATCGTTTTGCCTAGTGTGTTTTTAAGCTAAATTATTGTAAACGTCAAATGCCGCCTTTTATTCAATGAACAATATAACCTAATATTTTCTATGAGATTCATTTATGTATTTTTGTTTGTATGTTATTACAATACGGTGACATAAGCGGCAATTCCATTGTTTCAAACGAAAATTAACTTACACTAAAATAAATCATGGGCAAAACTTCAAAAGACAAAAGAGACATTTACTATAGATTAGCCAAAGAAGAAGGTTGGAGAGCCAGAAGCGCGTTTAAGTTATTGCAAATAAATGAGGAATTTAATGTATTTGATGGAGTATTGCGGGCTGTAGATCTGTGCGCTGCTCCTGGAAGCTGGAGCCAAGTGCTAAGTAAGAAACTTCGTCAGAACACTGACAACGTAGACAATGTGAAAATCGTAGCAGTAGACCTACAAGCCATGGCAGCTCTACCGGGTGTAAAACAAATCCAAGGTGATATCACTAAAGTTTCTACTGCCAATGAAATCATAAAAGAATTTGAAGGCATGAAAGCTGACTTGGTGGTATGTGATGGGGCTCCGGATGTCACTGGATTACACGATATTGATGAATACGTGCAATCACAACTTCTCCTTGCAGCACTGAACATAACAACTCATGTTTTAAAAACTGGTGGTGTGTTTGTTGCAAAAATATTCAGAGGGAAAGATGTCACACTTCTCTATTCACAACTAAAACAGTTTTTTGAGTTCGTAACAGTATCAAAACCCCGCAGCTCAAGAAATTCTAGTATTGAAGCATTTGTGATATGTCAGAATTATAACCCCCCAGAAGGTTATGTACCAACTATGGTTAATCCACTCTTGGACCATATGTATTGTGATTTTAATCAATTTACTGGTCCCAACCGTTTTATAGTTCCCTTTAATGCTTGTGGTGATTTGAGTGCATACGATTCAGACACATCATATTCACTACTTCTGGAAGGGCAAAGTTCTTATCAGTACCGGGAACCAGTACAAGGACCTATAGATCCACCATATAAAGATATTCTTGAAAAGACAAAACATTTAAAAATCAAGGATAAGGAAGAAGATGATAATAAATAAGAAATTTTAATTGTATATTATGTTCGTTTCATTTATTTAATTGAAGTCAAAACAGGTTGACTATTATGACTTGAACATGTATCGTTCATTTGTAACTATAGTGTAATAAATCTCAAAAACATTATCTTTCAGAAAAAAGTTCAGAAAGATAGCACAAAAACATAATGTCACACCTGTAATCCCCGAAGAGGTAGGCAGAGGAGTGAAGTACACTCCCACATTTGACCAGTTATGTTTATGTCCCATGGCATAGGTGGTGAACCTATTGCCATACACTGGGCACAGATAGTGTTTTTGAGATATCTAGTCATAAATGAGCGATATGAACTTTATATATATTGTTAGACAATTTTAATAGATAAATATTTGTTTTTATAATTGTAAGATACTTTTAGTAAAATCTTATTGTAGTTGCTCAACTCTTGACATTATGTGATTTTTAATTCTTAAGTTATTTGTAATGATACCTTCTACTTGATTATCAAAGAAACGACCACAAAATAGAAAATGATATGAAGAGCAATAAAATGAATATTTAACCCCAATTTTTTTTTTGTCCTTCACACTTATGTAATCTCCAAAGATTCTAATTTATTCTAAACTTTTTAATATTAAAAGAAGAAAATGTCAATCTGTCAAAATTTTTTGTTAGGATTAGAGTGGTATCTAAATTTTAGACTTAATTATTATTTAGATTTAAAAATTAATAAGTGTAAGACAAAATGGGGAAATTCAAAATGCCCACTGTTCAGCAGTTTTTGAGGAAAAAGGTATGAAATATGTTTTTGTATCATAAGCAAAGAAAGAACTGATTGGTTTTCAGGTCACATGGGACTTTCCTCATATAATCATTAGTAAGCTAAAAATGTTTATTGTTAGCTTAAATTAACAATACATCAAAAGTCAAACTATATTTTTCAATCTTCAACCATGGCTTGCCATGCCACTTTTTAACATGATAACAAAAAATTACTATTGACACTACATTATTATACCTTTTACAATTAAAACAAATGTATTTTATTTATAGAACATTCATACAACAGTTTTAATCAATATTGATTAAGAGAAAAGGCAGTTGAACTTATCTATTTTGCATCCATCAAGATCACCAGAAATCTGATCATTATCATTAAGTATCACATACACATATCCTAATAACAAAATTTCGCGAATTATTACATGTAACAAAAACAGATAATTGTGAAATTATTACTAAATAATGTCTTTAGAAATTTGAAGGTAAAATGACTATAATAAATAAAACGAATGAGCATAACGATGAATGTGAATTCTTGCTTGATCCTATTGACATACAGCAATATGTCAAGCATTAAAGCAATGAAGATATTAATTACATGGCAGTAATATAATGACTTAATGCAGTAATTGATAAAAAACTATATTCTTAGCTGTACAAAATTCATGATTTATTTAATCCTATATTACGAGCGTCTTTTAAAACATGTTTTATAATTTACCCAGAAGATTAAGCATTGATTTACGGACTAGTAAAAATAAATATAATTTATACTAAAATGATTATATAAGTACCGGCTTAACTCACGTACGTTTTTCGGGATGACCCGACTAGTCACCGCCGCGACCTCGCTGCGAACGTGAGGAAGAAAGAAGAACCTTATGAGGAAGGACCGCGTACAGGTCCGAAACAAGTCGGGCCATCCCGAAAAACGTACGTGAGATAAGCCACCGGTACATATACAATCAAAGTTTGAAATATTTCATAAATGTTTCACGTGTGATTTCTCTATTATATAGGATTATAACACAGCTGCGATTCAATAGCTATTAATTTAAACTAAAACATCATGTTTTTCTTCAGAGTTGCTATTGTCGAAGTACCGAATGAAAGTCTCGAATATCTATTTCCGTATTAATTAGGCGTTCGCAACTGTCTGTTTTGTTCATGTATCAAATATCATCAATTTAGTCGATTGACTATCAAATTTGGAATTACTAGCTCGAGGTCTGGTTTTGTATTCCGGTATGTGGCAATAGGCTCACCTTTGTTCGTTGCTGGGACGTGCGACATCAGCGTTGAATCGAGGGAGTACACTACAATCTATGGATACCTTATTGGGGAAATAAAGGCGTGATGCTATTTGTTTACGTTTAACTCATGCAATAATGTGGACATTCGCAATTTTATCGTCATAATGTATTTCTATGAAAAGTTGTAATTATTAAGATTTTGACATTGCTATTGTTAATTAAACGAAAAAAACGAAGTTGTTAAATAATTAAGTAATAGTATCGTTTGACTAATAAATTACGCCAACGTCAATCCATCAATATTTCAAATTATGAAAACAAGTTATTATGACCAATTGTCTTTTTCAGATAATTTATGATAAAAAGGAACCCGTCTGGGTATATTTAGAAAGAGAAATGAGACAAAACATCCACAAGAAGCCTTATAACGAAAAGGTTGGAGCGTGGCTTAGGTTTTTGAGGGACTTGAAGTATTATTTTTACTGTGAAGGTAACTTTCTGCACATACACAACTTATACAAAACATTGTTTTATCTTTACGGTATTTAATACCGACTTTTTACTTATACTTTTTATTATGGGAATACAATAACTGACAGTACGATACAAACAATTGTACTGAAAACAGACGGCTTGATTTAATGCCCTGGTCAAACAAAATAACTTAGAATAATGCTTGGAAAGTATTGATAAAACCTTATTAATGAAGTACCATGTAAAAATAATCAATTGTATTGGACATTTTGTGTAAAAATATTAGTATTAGACATTTTGTGTAAAAATATTAGTATTAGACATTTTGTGTAAAAATATTAGTATCAAACATTTCGTGTAAAAACATTAGTATCACAATTAGTGTCACAAGTGGCTGCTACAGCAGATATCTCCAACTGATCGGAAATAGGACTGTACAAATAAGACTAAATATTAGTAAATCCGGTTGGAGCCTACTACAAACGCTATTAATTTCAGTTAGAGTAGCGTAGTTACTATTGAGTCATTATTCATTAGTAGCCATTTTATTTGAAACCGGTCACAGACATTGTTACTTCGAGAATTGAGATGGTCTCTTTTGTTTTTATCAACAATTACTTTGCTAATCATAATTTAAATGTATGCGTTGTATATTTGAAGGTTTTCTTATAGTCATTTTGTATCTTAGAAACTATTAGTATTTAATATAATTACTAAAGGGGGTACTCAGATTGGTTTAAAAATGTTGTACACTTATCCTTCATAATTTAAACGCTATTTCAATATTATTTAGCCTACGTTACTGTATACGTAATATATACGTGGATGTAGAAAGTGATGAATGTAAAAAATTCAAGTCATTCGATGCTTTCCGCCTACCTCGTAATGACCGTGGCGAGATGGTATGATAATAATGTAGCAGCTTAATATTTTTAATCAGCGCGACGGAAAGCAAAACGATTGCATAAAGAAGCGGGTCCTCCGTGGTATTATGAGCTGTCGGACCCTCAAAGAGCTGTTCTGAAAGAATTGAAAGCAAACATTCATCAAGACTTACTTGAAGATTTGCCCATTCGGATGCGTAAATCGCTGTCGGATCTGGGGATAACGTTGAGGATCCCGAAATCGATATTAATGAAAGCCATGAGGAATTCAGTACAAGACCCAGGCGTGTTTATATGGAGTCTATATACAGCATACTACAAGAAGCCCCCGAGTGAATTAAGAGGAGGTAAATTCTTCTGCTGATTCATAATTTGACAGCGCTTTATGAGAAGTTGAAGAGCCTGCCATAAATCTTGAAATTAATTTTTTTTTCCTACTTTTATCGTTTCACTGCTTTACACGGTTCTCCTCTCGCAATAAGAGTATTAAGGAAATAGTCTGCCACGCTGGCCAATTGCTAGTTGGCAGACTGCACACAACTTAGAGAAATTTCAAATGAATGCAGTGTTTTACCTGTATTTAATATTTACAGAATATGATATGAATGCGATGATTCTAATGTCGGCTCTCGTGTTCATTGATTTGGACGAGTGTATTGAAAGATTGGAGAAACTAACTGAAGCTAAAAGGGAACCGTCGATTATCATAGAAACAAGTAAGCTTCGTTACAGATTCAAAATGAAATAAAATGTTCATTATTTATTTTGACATTTACAAATTCCTTATGGCAAAACTTATATTCTAAGCCTTCATCACATCTGGCGATGACGTGAACCGTTTAGCAAAAAATTAATTCTGTGTAGGTGCATAGATCGTGCAATGTGATGCCCTACACCAGGGCTTCTTAAACTATGGGTCGCGTAGCAAAATTCTGGGGTCGAGAGATTTTAATGTCAAATATTCATATATACCATTTTATAACATCACTAGAGTTGGCGGAATACAGTGCACTTGCAGCGTCTAGACACGCGCATTTGTTGAAGGTTTTGAGCTATCTCCACCGACAGCAGTAAACTAAACAGCAAC
>DWJK01003890.1:0-12583 GCA_018248815.1 Croniades pieria auraria
CACTCTTACGTTTTACGTTACATGAAATAGGCGGTAAGTCAATTGCCATACAACGGGCATAGATGCAGACTCCGAATTATTACTAGAAATGTCCTGTAGAAAATCTAAACTATAAAATCTAACTTAGAAAAACCAAGTTAGAAAATTTAAATTGAAAAATCCAAGTTAGACAAGCCAAGTTAGAAAATCCATTAGCACCCGACCCGGGACCTACACCCAGGACCTCCCAATCAGTAGTCGCGCTTGAAACCACTCTACCGGCGAAGCTATAATTAAGGTAACCATAATAAAAGATCACCATAATAAAGATAAGTTATTATAACATAACAGTTTTATTTAAGATCCGTAGACACAAAGTATCGAGTTAACTGGCTTCGCTTAATATACTAGAAACAACTCTTAGGTTTTGTCATTAAAAGACAGCTGTGTATTTGGCTAATATACTAGAACTTAATATACTAGAAACAACTCTTAGGTTTTGTCATTAAAAGACAGCTGTGTATTAGTTTCGGTTTTCTCTGCCTGTTCTCTAAGGAACTGTAAGTTTTTTAAAGGGTTCGAATTCAAAGTCAATTATATTTATTTTGTGTATGCCTAAAGAACTGTTTCCAACTTTTGAACATTACATTAAAAATATATTTTTAATCTACTACCGAAATCGAGCACGATCTCCAAGAATTATACCAGGTAAGAAACTCAGAAGGCTTGGATTTTTTTTTTTTTGCTGTCTATGACGATCTTTTAGTTACGATAATCCTATTCGCTACAATACAGTAATAATAACATAAGTTACAGTTACTATTAAAATATTTTTCATGATTACCAAAACCATGTCCGCGCAAGACGGCTAGTATTTCTTCTCGTGACGTGGTATTTCGATTAATATTCGAAAGAATAAATTAAACACATCCGCATATATCTGCGTAACAAAACTAATTGCATACCCGTTACTTCAGTCAACAAACTAAAAATAGAACTATTCAACACCTTTTGGCAAAGTTCCATCTTGTTAAAGAATCTTATTCAAGAATAGGGGAATAGCACTTGTGAATGATTGATGGATGTACGAATGGGAGATTGAGAGGTTTTCACTAGTTGTTATGTTAGTGTTGCCATTTCGAATTCGACCCTTTTTTCGAGATCTATTCATGGATTTACCTCCAGTATTAAACAAGGTGCTGCGAAAATAGAAGTTCCATCAATTATTCCTATAGATACATTGTTGTGGGTAAGAGAGAGAAAATAGAACATCGCGATAATAAGACTTCGATTTCGGCATCCTGTTTCTTAATCATTATCACTTAGCCATAGTAGCAAACTATATCATTATTACAACTTTATACCATTCTGAGAGGAATTAACACTTGCGGCTCTGAGAAACTCTCATAGCCCTAACGCAGTTGAAGATCGGAAGCGATTGGTATAGTTAGGCAATTTCGGGCGCGCTCGTCTATTGACACTAAATGTCCGCGAGAGTCAAATTTATGGGACCTAATAAGAGGTGCAGTCATTCCGAGAGGAGACCCATGCTTAACAGTGGAATAACAGTGAAACCCTAGGAGGAATCATTATGATTATAATTAATTTAAATTCAATTCTTAAGTTTTTGTTGCAAAGTCAGTTATATATATTTCGCATCAGTATCAAACTTTCCCTAAGGCTTTGAAGTCTGCCAACCTGCACTTGGCTAGTGTGACAGGATGTGGCCTAAACCCATTCATTGGAGAAGACCCATTTTCCAACAGTGTAATGATAGAAGGATCGAAAAGAAGAACACCATCATCATCATTATCATTAAACCTTTTTACCGTTCAAAAGTTACCGAAAATAACTGTTAAATCGTTACCACGCATCACATAAATAACGTTTGTATGAAAGTTTACTGTAAAATTATTCTGCATTTAGTTTTTAATGTACATCATTTGGGAACTTTTGAATAGGTTCAACCAATGTTATTTAAGAGCTGCTGGACCAAATGAACATAATTATCTTAAAATGTATTGGAAATTTTTGGTCAATTATTGTCCGTACCAAATTTTATCGTGCATTGTGGTTAATAAACCAATTAGACAAATTTATAAAACTCGCATTTTTTCAGACAAACCACAATTTTTATTTGCGAAGCTGTATTATTTCTATACACTGTACTTGGAGACGTGTAGAACAATCTGGAAGATTGACGGAACATCTTCCATTTTGCTTTTTCATTGTGCACGAAATGAACTCATTACGGGCCATAGTTCGTTGAGTATTGGTCAAGTCACTGCCCGTAGATCTATTAGGAAAATCTTAGATCATTTACTACTACTAAAGATTCCATCTTACAACAGATTTGAGGCCAGAATAGGAGCATTTCCGTGCAATAATAATTATCTGTTTCTCATTGAACAAGGTATATACAGATTTTTTTTATATTTAACCTAGCAAATAGGCAGACGGGCCACCTGCTGATAAATGGCCACCGTTGCCTATGGACACTTGCAACACTCGAAGACTGACCAATGCTTTGCCACTCTAAGGTTTTGAAGAAGAGCTCTCTTTGCGCTTTTCTTGAAAAACCCCATTTCATAATGCTTGTTTTAGCAAATAGAACAATTTTCTACATAACGAGTTGAACCTAACATCTGAACTAAATTTTATTGTTTCCTAATTAATCTGTAGCAATTGTCCATATTACAGTAATAACGTTAAGGTAACATAAGTATGTAATAAAATAATTATTAACGGATGCCATAAATTGCACAAAGATTATTTAGAATATGACCATATATGATGTCGCTAGCGGCATTACCATGTCACGTTAAGTGGCTAAAATTCGTCAAATTTAATGGCCAAACCCGGCCCCTGGTCGCCGGCATAGTGATGGCTTTGTACGTCACAAACACCATTTGAGAGCGTCAAGCTCGCAAAACAAGATGGCGGACTGCCAAGCATGGATCTCAGTACAATATATAGGTGGCATAATTCCACAACAAAAATATGTTTTTAAGGTGACGAAAGTAGTAAACGGGAAGTTCGCATTAAAAAATAACAGAAACATGATGCCAAATTGACTTAATTATATGTTCGCGTGTCAGCGTATTTTTAATATAATATAACGAAATGATAATATGCAGTGACCCCTAATCTAAATAACATAAGAGATGAGTAACTGTCGCTCCACATCATAAACACTGTGTTCTAAAAAGCATCTCAACAAGATGGCCGACTGCCGAACGAGCTGTTAGACGTTGCATCGCTTTGTTGTTTTTAGAACGGAAACTTGACAAGATGTTTGATGGATTACATTTAATCTTATGTCATAGTCCGTAGGGAAAAGCACTGATGCTTCTAAAAGCGTTTGATTCTTCACACCAGAATTTTAAAGCCGGAGCACATTGAAGTTAACGTTTTTTTACAAATTCATAATATATTACGAGTGTTGAATGTCATAGTATCTACTGATACTACGACTATTTATTAATAATAAGAAAATTTAAGGCTAACTCTAGCCCATCTTGTCTTTATATAGACAAAGCTTGTTCTATTTTAATGAGACAAGTAATAAACTACACATATCATTTCTACATACGTATGTTCTTTCAAAATAATTTTGCTATTAAACGTTTCGTAAGTATTTACACAGATGACTACATATGAGAACGCGCGTCTCCGCCGAGACCTCGCTGCAAACGGCGGGAGCTCATGAGGAAGGACCTCGTACAGGTCCGAAACTAGTCGGGCCATACCGAAAAACGTAAGTGAGTGAAGCCGGTACATACATAATGATGTAGATAATTTTACACATAGACACAAACCACACACACGTTCATAACACAAATATTTGTCGTGAGTGAAAATCAAACTCACTAATCTCAGTTTAACAATAATCAGTACATTTGTAAAATTTTAAGATTGGACTAATCGCACTTATCGTCTCTAACTCCATTCACATAAATTTACTTATTTGAAAACTGAAAAACTAAACTAGAACTATTGTGTGACTAAAGTAGTAGAATTAAAATTAGTGTGTCTGAAGATAATCACGTTTAAAACGTCACTTTGATTGAGAAATATAAACAAGATTGATTGATCTTATCAACCATAATTTGATCACACTTAGTATGATTTAACTTATATCTATGTATAGTTTAACCAAGTATTATAACATTTGGTTTCATCTCTGATATTAGAGTTCTCTATCGTTATCCTGTATTTAATATTGCGTGCTTCCGCTGAGCTGTCGCTAAATAGCTAACAAAGTTCCATCTTCGCGTTGATTGTGAACTGTAAAGTAGGTTGATTAGACTTCTCGATTATCCTCTAAGTTGTTCTGGAACGTAGCTTCCAGCAGTCTGGTAGTTGAGCGTTTGTTACATTTGGATTTGGCGTTTTGAAGTTTTACATGAAGTTTGTTGATAGCGCGTATATATTTAACAAGATGTTATTTTTTGAGTAGTTGCAAAGCGCGAATGTTGATTGAAAGGTCCTGGGTTCAAATCCCCGGTCGGGCACTATTGGATTTTCTAACCTGGATTTTCTAGTAGAAATTTCTAGCAGCGGCATGGAGTCTGGATCTGTACCTGGTGTATTTCAATTGCGTCACCACCTATTCCATAGGACGTAAAACGTAACTGGTGGTACGTGGAAGTGCACTACACTCCTCTGCCTACCCCTATGGGGATTACGAGCGTGATGTTACTTTTTTGATAATTAAAATTTTGATGGACCAAGACGCAGCTATCTTGACGAAATTGGTCTGATACTAGCTAATAGTCTAGTCAGAGATCTAAGAAATAAACATGCGTATATAGTGACGGATGAAGAAAAAGTACGTCAGGTATATATGTATAAGGATAGCAATATTTTTCATTCGATTACTCCCTAGCTACCCCATAAGGGACTTGTCGTGGTAATATAATAATAATAATAATAATCAACAGTTTGACATATCCAATTCAGACAGTCGTCGAACTGGGAATGATAAATATATTCAATATTAAATAACTTCGGGTCCGAAAGTTTATGTTACCGTAAGAAGACGCGTCCTAAAAGTTTTGTATAATACAAACCGACATTCACAAAACATGCTGTCAACCCGCATCCAAGAAACATACTAACCACCAACTCAATAAATGTAAGTTGCCAAAAATCATAACTCAAAACTCATCACTTGATCTTGTGAAACGGAAAAGTTTGTTTGCTGATCACTAAGTGTTGAGTTCACGAAAATAGAAAAGAACATAATGGGAATTTATTAGGGACGCGATGGAGTTTTTGATCAAACTTCACGGGGGCAAAGTTGAAATATGCTACCAGAGTATATTACCTCTCCGCGTAAGCTGCTTATAAAAGTAATAAACTCTCAGTGTCGAGAACGACCAACAGGAAATGTTGCATCTATTTACACAACTTTCATATTAGGGCCGAAGGAAATATACCTAATTTCAAATTTTATACAAATCAGAAATGTCGACCAAGCTTGTTCTTGTCTCTGGGGACTAAAGGGATTGCAGTTACTTCACCAAGAAGCTTAGCCTTATAATTCAGAGAGGTAATGCTGCCAGTGTTTTGGGAACCATGCCTCACAAGGACATTTTACATGAACTTTTTTTTCATAAACATATTTTTTTAATATTATTATTATTATTATTATTTTCAAAACGTCTCATATTTAAAAGCTGTAAATAATAAAATTGAACCCAAAGTTAATGAAATGTAAAAGTAATAATATTTGGCATTCGTACGATTTTACTCAACCAAAAAAAACCGACCCGATTATATAACTGTAATAATAGAACTAGGTAGCCGTTTAATCCGAATCAGATATTTTCCCATCTTCCCTGTTATAAGTAAATTTAATATTTTATTAGTTCATTTTACAAAAGTTTAAAGATAAACCTAGGAACATAGCTACAGTGAATTTCATATACATAGGATTGTATCAATGTGGACCAAAAACCCCCCACTCACCAAGCGACCCTTTCCCAGTCGTGATCGTCTTCATTGACCCTTTCCTTCTTTCTACTTTTCTAAGTGGAACTGTCCTCTGAATTAAAAACATAGTCTTTTTAATCTTTTTACTTCCTATCGATTAAGCCATTGTTAGAATTTTTCTGTCCAATACGAAATATTGTTTTGTTTCTGATTCTCATTTTTGTTTAATAGGGACTAAAAGAATTTCCATTTCGAAAAGTTAGTCTGAAATATAGTATATGTATAAGTCCTCAAATATCTTGAATAAGATTTAAATACTAAATAATAATATTCAAGAGAAACTTTTAAACTAGTTCTCGTCAGGTCGGACATGATTAGATCCGAAGACGGTCATTGCTAATGCCATTTTTGTCACGTAAAAATGTTTTTGACTACCCGTTTGGCATTTTGGTCACCGGTATTGCCATGACGAGCATCTGGAACTCTATGACTAACAGACGCCTAAATACTTAATTGAGATATCTATGTCCAAATTGGGCTGTGAATTCCCTGAATTCTAAGGTCAGAGTATTCAAAAGAAACATTTTCATGTATACGTGTGCAAGGACAAAAAAACTGCGTGTGTTTTTTCGGGATAGCCAGAGTTATTTCGGGCATATTTAAGATTATTTTTCATTAGCCCTTACCGATCATAGCGAGGTGGCTGCTGGCGGTATAATTTATTCATGTACATCGAACACTGTTTAATCATGTGCTATATACTAAAGAAACGCTTAATAATAAAACGGAATACTCCTATACATAATAAACACCGGAGATCAATACCCTCATACCTACATGACCGCAATATTTCAAAATAAGAATACGACAAGAGTGATTACCATGTATTTATTATTTCCTATGATTGAGTATATGTATGAGACGTCGTCTGTCGAAAATCAATTTGGTGTCTAACTGGCAAAGAGATTCAGGGAAGGAATACTAAGTACCGACTCTCAGATCGCTTTATGAAAGTTCACTTAAACCATTAGTCATCACCTCTCTTTTATTACTCCACTGATGGATACAAGTCTCCTCAAAAAATGAGAGTTCGCACGCTTGTAGAGTATTATGGAGAACCCTAATTTGTGCGGGTTTTTTCAGTTTTCCTTTTTCGCTTCAGTAAGTAACAATTAGTCCTTAAAATGCAATAATGTGTAAAGAAGCATGCGGCAGGGTTTGAACCAACACCCTGGAGTAGAAGGTTGGATTCAAAAGTACTGGGCTATCACCAAAACACTAAACTAAAGAATTAACAACTCATTGCATTTCAGAAAATATCCTATGTATAAAAGAAAAGGCGGGTACACCTAAATACTATCACTTAAGAACCAAATGAGATTTTAATGCTGTCTGTATTGTAACGATGCACCTCCCAGAAAACACTTTACTGTAAGCTGTTCATTTAAAAAATAGCATCGATTTGTCTAGATTAGTAATTTAAAGAACTTTTGCAAGAAAATGGAATTTACTTGTCGTTAAAGGGAACTAAAAGGGCTGCATTTTACTGAGACCAACGGTCTAGACAATCCTAATTATCCACTTAAAGATATTTAGAATACACTTTCGTTTCATTTCTTTTTCTTCCTTTTTTTTCCTCTAATGAGCATTTTATTACAATTTTTAATACTGGCTACTGCACTTTACAGACATCGATATTTTAATTGGAATATTCCACATAAGTTCGATATATTCTTAATATAGTATGAACCAATTCCAAAAAATTTAACAATGACCGTCAAACCACAAAACCAATTATGCTTGACCTTACGTACCTTTGCAAATCATTTATCATCTACAATTGCAAAAGCTTAAAGCCGTACAAAATTACTCCACAGTTATAACTTCCACTTAGCATTTTTATTATACGTACATAAGGAATTAAACAAGCGTTGTTAAAGAGTCGCATTGGATGTTTGGCGCTATCGAACAGCCGATTCAGCTCGATCCGGTTTTAACTGGCACAATCCGCCCGCGGGCGCATCTAGCCGGGCAATACTGGATATCATGGAATAATATTCGTCCGCGAAACATACCAACGACAAATTGCTACTTAAATACGAGAATTAAGGATGTACTTTTAAAGGCTTTGCTTTGCTATTATATGCGCGGAATTTTATGAAAGAGATTCTACGGTTTCGGATTTACTGCCCAGTTTTATGTTTATATTTTTCATTATACTGCCAATGGTTATGTCATAAAATATTTTATGTTACTTTAATAAACTCCAAAAACAATGTTTGGAATTCTCACATTTATCACTTTGCCCCCGTTCAATCTTTGGTAAATAGGGTACTGATGAATAGTATTGAACTTTTGTATGTAATACGTCATAAAATTTGTACGTACAATACATAAAGTGTTCTGTATAGTTTGCTAAGAAAAATATAATATTTTTTATTCAACACAAACTCTCGCAATATGTTAATATTTAAGGAAATAATAATACCCAAAAATACATTCGTTTACAGAATTAACCCGTACAAATTTAAATAGCAAGTGAATATCTTGAAATTTCACCTCTTGAACCAAAAATGAATCAGAACCCCCCTCACGGTTATTTTGCTCTAACACTTTAATAACATTTACTATTACCACGGCGCCTTCATAACTCAAGTAACCTAACAAGTTTCCTTATTTGCCTATTTAAAAAAAAATGTGAATGAGAGAATGCATTATTTACTCCGATATAACAAAGAATAAATAACATAGCGATATCAAATAATGAGGACATCATTATTGTCCCTGTGTGGGTCTTGCTTGTGTGTCACAGCGGACCGAAAATAGTGCCTGCTCAGCATAAACGCCATGGCGTAAACCGTTGTCCCGATTTTCAGAGCGCCCAATTTACTTATTCCATAATTTCAAATATAAAAAAAAAAGTCTCAGCTATATTCTTTACAAATTTTCAACCAAAACAATAGTTACTTTCTTAAAATAATAATTAAAAAAATAAAAAAAAAATATTGTCGATAATTCTTGAGCTTCGCAAACAATAAACGGTTATCGACATCGTCGATAATTCTTATTAAATAAATCCAAACAAACAACGTTTAGTGGAACGATTAGCTTACCTCAAATATTTATTTATCATTTAATTGCATTTAATCGCAATTTTATCATCTGCTTGCACCGTGTAAAATGAAATTGTAAAGTAAAATTTCTGAAATTCTCACACTAATATCACACGCACGTACGCAGTTTAATACATAATTCACGAAACAACTCAGTTTAAATTCCATGCTCTTGTTTAATAATTCAGATTACACGCAGAAGTTTATTCAACTTTTAATTAATAAGTATGGCCGAGCATCCGGTGCTCGAGGGGCGCAGATTAAAACTTATCACCGCATATTACAACCCTTATTTTTACATGGAAAGCTGACGCCCGCGATTTATCTGTTCGCGTTCATAAAAAGAACACCATTTATATTACTAAAGTATTAAAAAGTTTTGCACAGTTTTTTTAAATGGACCTGTTTATACAACATCCGATCAACTGACAAACTCTAATACTGAAGATACTGTACCATCCAAACTCAAATAATACTAATCCTGGTACAAATCCAACTTTAAATAGCATTGAAATCATATCATCGAAACTCCAAGTTCCGATTTACCATATCATCCAAACTCAAGGAGCTCTGATATCCCATGTCATATAAACTTAAGTATCCAGAACGACTGTCGTCACAATACATACAGTCATACGATTGCTAACGTATCACCTGCCTGCCAAGATCCTTTACACCGAACAGCAACATTGTAAGCACTTTATTTTTACCACTTCGAAAGCGAATCCCAAACAAAAATTTTCGTTTTTTTGTTGTTAGTTTTTTTTCTCGTAGTAATTTTTTTGTCATAATCACATTTTTATATGACTCTGTATATCAAAGCGTAGACACACAAAATGACGTGGCAACGCCTCACATGCTATTTGTCTCTGTACATCATACATGAATATGAAGTTATCATAACTGAATCATATTGCTTTTATACTTCATGTGCACAAGCACTCTGTTTTTCCATCTAAAAATTCGAACAGAATGTAATTATATAAATTTGTTTTCATAATCTGACACAGTTTTCGTATTCAGTGAACCGTGAATGTCAAAGCGACTAAGGGGGGACGATTGTGACTTTATTTCGGTATTATTGAATTAACGACTGATAAAGTCGGTCCTAATCGAACGATCTTCGAAAGTTTGATGTCAATATTTCTAAGGGAATTTAATTTTAGCGCAAGATTATTTTAAGGCAATGTAAAATCTATTAACTATAGAGATGATCCTAAGAAGTAAGGTCAATTAAGCAGTGATAGCCTAGTGGTTAAGAAAGTCAGCCTCTCACTCCGGGGGTGCTGGGTTCAAATCCATGGCGTGCACCTCTTTACAAAAGTGCTTTTTAAATTCAAATATCACTTGCTAACGGTGAAGGAAAAACATCGTGAGGAAACCAGCACACCGTAGAATTTATAATAAAAAAAATTCTAAGGTGTGTGAAATCTGCCAACCCGCACTTGGTCAGCGTGACAGACTAATGGCCTTAACCTTCTCAATATGAGAGGAGACCCACATTCCAACAGTGAAATGATAAATGAGTCGATTATTATTAATTTTTTTTTATACCTATTAATACTTACTTTTCTTAGTCCCGAAAACGTCGACCTATGTTAGCACATAACCTTTAAAAAAAGTGTCAGTATCCATATGAATAAGTTTGTTCATTCATGCGATCATTCATTCAACATTTACTCACTCACTCACATACTCATTCAGAATGAGTGAACGAATAAGTGAATGACTTAACGACCGAATCAATACGAATCCCAAGGGTACCTGGCTTGTTCGTCAGCAAAACTATCTACAAGTATTAATCTGTTTCAGTTTGAAGTTGCAGTTCTATTGTCTTAAGCAGAAACCTTGTAAACATTCAATAGGTATTACCAAAATCTTGAGTTATATGAGATTTTCGTACCATCCTCTGTGTTATATCAAATGCAATGTCACCAAAATGGAATATACTATAACCTGCTTTTGTTTTTTGCTACTTTCTTTAATTTTACCTAATTAAAACGATTTACTTAGTATTCGATTGGAACATGGGACAATGGTACAGCGTGGCAAAATTTGAACCAGGTTATCTTTAGCTGCAAAAAAAGAGAATTGCAATGAGGTCCCAAATTGGCATGTCAGGTCTGGATATTGTTAAATCAACAAACAAACGAACGAGCTGTCATAGTTTGATAAAAAATTTCAAAGTAAAACAGTTTACGTTAGTTTTTGTTGCTTGAGAAGTCTTTAAGGAAATTTTCTCTGCTGTCAGTAAGTCGAGACGGAAAGAAAGAAGTTCTCCATAACTTTCCATTGTCTGCTGAAGATAATCTTAATTAACATAGCTGTTAAATAGAAGCCAGTACAAAATGTATCATTCCACAACTCGGACGAAGAGGTAGATTACCTAAAATAAAAGATCTAAGCAGATCCCAACTTGGCAAACATTCCAGCTTGGCAAGCAGATTCCAAACAACCTTAAATCAGTTTCCATGAAATCCTTATCATTGTTAACTGTTTAATCGTTCCACTTTTGGACAAGATTCTTCCTGTCGAATTCCTTCTCCCAGAATGCGCAGGGTAAAGACCATCGTCTATCATGAACAAGTACGGGATGAGAGATTTCATACGCTTTAAAGAACATTATAATTTTAACATAACCCGATTTTTGCCAAAGTATTTTTCGACGACACAGCAAGTGATATTCCTTGACCTTAGACGCATCTAGTTATTTTTAAAAAACGGGGAATGGCGCAGCAAATTTTACCCAGGGCACCGTAAAATGTTCGTTAAAATCTAAAACACTAGACTACTATGGCTATCGCTTCAAAACCTTTAACTAACTAGAGGAGGAACTAAACTCCCTTCAAGCATGACCTAAGTGATCCAAGGTTTTCAAAGGACAATTCTCTTCTTATATCTACAGCATCGAGCAGATTTTGTTCAATATCTTCCATACTTTCTCCTGTTAGTTAAAAAGTTTTAATTTTATAGTTGAAAGACACAACAACTTAAGTAACAAATTTAAGTGTAATTAAAAATAAAGTAAGTAATTAAAAAGTTTCGCGCCGTAACTATAAAAATTTTGTTCAAAAAAGTCCCGAAGGTTTTTCCTCTCGAAATTTTTCATTCGATCTATCGCACCTGGTCTTGGCCACGACCTCGCTGCAATGGGCGGGAACACAGGAAGAACTTCAGATGGGTCCAAAATTATTCAGGTTATCCCGAAATGTCTAGTGAAATGTATTATTATAATTTAATATAAAATTGTATTGACATAATTAATATCAACAAATCGACATCTAAGAATTAATTAAGAACTGCATGCTGATCATAGCCAAATACGATGGACTCATTTCAATTTTTAAACTCTTGGTATACTCACATTTGTGACAAAAAAAATATTTGTATTTGTATTCGAAAAAACATACGTACGTACATAAAAAGCAGTGATAGCCTAGTGATTAAGAATTCAGCCTCTCACTCCAGGGCGCTGGTTTCAAATCCATGGCGCGCACCTCTTTACAAAAGTGCATTTTAAGTTTAAATATCACTTGCTAACGGTGAAGGAAAAC
>DWJK01003891.1:0-12583 GCA_018248815.1 Croniades pieria auraria
AACTGGTGAAACGTGCGAGTGTACTACACTCCTCTGCCTACCCCTTCGGGGATTACAGGCGTGATGTTACGTTTTTTACGCGTCACTAATATAATATACCACTGGTAATATTGTGTTATAGTCACCTTAATCAGATGATTTGTTTATCACCCTAATTTAATCAGCATTTCTCATGACTACAGGTTTGTTAAGGAAAGAATGGTATTGCCATCAAAACTAAGGGCGGAAAGTTACGGGTTAGTCGCTGTTTTTTTTATTATTTGTTGCCTCGATCGACGCTCCGCCTGTTTTAACTGCCAGTTAGATAGCTTCTGATAGCTTACAGCGGCTTTTCAAAGAATCGTTATCACTTAGTATATATCGTCCTTATTAGACACCCAGTCGTCTATATCACGAGATACCAGTGTGGAGTGCAACTTGGGTTAATAGTTTGAACGTTTTATCTATTATTTAGTTTTTATAATTAAAGTGTAGATGACAGTTTTTCTAAGATTCGCCGAACGATTTGAATAAGTGTTATAGAAATTTAAAATAGAAATGCCGCTCGTGGATATACATATAAACCTTAACATACATTTCGGGATGATATCGTGATACCAATCGGTATCGCGCTATAATACGTTAATCTCCAGCCCATAACAAAAAATATTGTCGCACAAGCGTTCAATCTTATCTGCTCGCGATATTAATAAAATTTCATGTCGTAAAATGGCTTACATACAATTGTAGAATTTAAGTAGGTATGTAGTCCATTTTATCTCAGCTGTACGATTAGACACATAAATATCCAATTACGGTGTTAAACAAAAATGCCGTATCAATAAGAGTATCTTCCTTCGAGTTACTTTCCGTGACTAAGGGAGGCTTGCAACATATTTTACCTGTACCCTCGGATGTTTTTACAACACCCGGTAGTGGTTCGATGAGATTTAGCGGCTGTAAATATCTATAATATACGAGAACCTTCCAAACAGTATCCCAAAGAAGTGACTATAACGGCAACTGACGTAATATAAAAAGTGATTTTGATTTGAGGTTAATAAGCCTATATTTTAAAGCTGAATAAGTGAATTATTTCTATATATGAGCACTGACGGCTTGTCGTTTTGAAATCTCAAACCTAAAGTGGACTTAACCTCTGACTCTCTATACTTTTTGGGTGTGTAAAACTAAATAATTGCTACGCGTGTAAAGGACATCCACACAAAGTTTCCAAACTTCTTTATGTCTATATGTCTCTTTGTAAAAGCTGAAATTTAGACATCTTGGCGAACTACGGCCTTAAACCATATTTTATTAGAGGAGACTCGTCTCGAACCGTACAAAAATTAAAGAGTTGATAATGATGATGCAAGCGAGTAATTAATCTAACTTATTGCTGAATGAGATCTGCCGAGGATCGAGTGTTGTGGCGCGGCGTGGGAAAGAACTATGTCCAGCAGTGGAACCGAAGAGGCTGATGTGATCATGACGAATGCGTTAAATTCACTGTATTGATAATCTTCTCAAGTACGAAATTTCGGCACTTTACACACCTTTTGCCAGACTAATACAATATTAATGGGTATTCATAGCTAATATAATGATGAATCTTTGTGTCTGTCCGTCGGAACCAAAATTCAATTATATTGTGTTGACACAGTATTAGTACAGGAGTTGAAACATGCCTAGTATGTACACGTATGAATATACCTCAGTAAAATAAATACTCACTTACTTAAATAAAATAATTACAAAATGTCGTAAACACATGTTAAAAATCATTAATATCATATATGTATGTCATCAAAGTAGGCATTTATTATAGAACCTTGACTTCACCGAATAAAAAAATGTCTAACACACGAGTGTCATATAATATTCTTTAATACAAAAACTGCTAACGAGTCTTATTATTTGCTTAGAAAAAGCATTTATTTTAATTACAACTATTAATGTAAAATTCAAGAAAATGCTTTAGTTTTAATATTCCTTATCGTTATAACACTTACCACGTTAAAAAATTAAAAAAAAGCACACAGCGGCCAGTGGCCGAGCTCCAGCCACACTAATTTCGCTTGGATTCATAAAATATTAAGATATGGTTATCTTTATAAACGATAATAAATTAAATAATTCATAATCTGATCAATTGAAGGCAAACGATAACATACAAAACGTAATCCACATAGAAATGTTGATATCAAGCGTAACAGAATAACATTTTCTGTAGAAAAAATATTTAGAATTTTCGTTTTTTATTGCTAAGCGCAAGTTATCATTAATAGTTTTTATATTTGTCTTATTCTCCGTCACTGTCACATGTATATAAAAGGTACGAGCAAAATGTAGAAAAGACGTCAGCGTTAAAATAATCGAAGTCTCTCAGAAATCTTACTCAATTTACTGAATCCCTATAGATTGCAGGCCCAGAAAGCGCAAAACACTGATTTTATGAATTTACAAAATCCCATTAGTTATGTTATACCTAGCGAGTGTTTTAATACCAAGCTTGTATTACTTAATTGAATTATTAATACATATTTAAAAGTATTTTTTCTGCTTATTAGTGAATTCAAAAGAATTTTCTGTTAGCAATTCACCACCTATAGATCATCACGGCAACTGTTAATCACATAATTATAAATTAGCTTAAAAGAATATGTTATGATTGTGTAAATATAAATGATTCGTATATTTGAGTACCTATTACTTACTGGGTTTAACTAACTTGAAGTTCCCAGTAGTATCTCGGAGCCTGTATTTGTGCCCCCTATTCAATGGTTAGGCGTATGACACCAAGCAACTGCACGCACATGCACGTACCCATGTACCCGTACGCACGCACATGCACGCACACGCACGCACCCGCACACACACGCACGCACGCACGCGCACGCACACGCACGCACACGCAAGCACGCGCACGCACAAGTGCACACAGAGACACGAATTTCGCCGAATTTAATTATATTATACATAGTACTTCAATTTTCATTGCAAGTGACAGTGTACTTATAAGTATATATATGGGAAATAAATAATCTTTAAACTAAAGCAGACCATTATTGATGTGAACAAAGCACAAAACGCGTTTATGTCCCATGTGCTGATACATTTTGTACATGGACACTTTTCCATACCGATATCAAGTACATACACGGAAACACACATGCATACTCGTATGTACATACTTAAATTACTCTGTTACCTCACGCTCCCGTCCTCACGACGACAATGACCGGAATTACAAATCGATGCATTGGTTCCACGTAACCGCTTGAATACTTTCTAGTTAGAAAGTTAGCATTTGGATCCATTGCATAAGACATATCCAAATCTGCCCTAAATGTATCCAAAGCGTTGATTCAATTTCCAAGCTCAATAAATCTTACTGAATATTGCTTGCGACTTAATATAAAACTAAAATTTGCATAATATAGCAACAAACATTTTTAAAATTAATTTACACGCTATTAAAGAGTTATAATCTTTCTCTTAATAAACGTAACATCACGCCTGTAATCCCCGTAGGGGTAGGCAGAGGAGTGTAGTACACACCCGCGTTTCTCCAGTTACGTTTCTCTTAACAATATGTGTTTGATCATGATCAATGACCTTTTTGCGTTCTTTCGTTGATACGGGTCTCCTTCCAGAATTGGAAGTCATATCATAGTCAGAAGATCATAGTCTGTGATGCTGGAACAGTGTGCTTAGACTAACTCCACATGCCTTAAAGAAAACTAAAGAGCACTCTTAGGAGTGCCGGTTTCCTCATAACATTTTTCTTCAACTTTACAGAAAGGGATATTCAACCCTGAAAATCATATTTTTGTAAAGAAAGGGATACGCGCCAAAATTTGAATCCGGGACACCCAGATTGGGAACTGGAATGCTAAAGCACTAGGCTGTCACTCATTATAAACGTACATAATAGTTACGGAATACATTATTTCAGTTTTAACAGTATAATGAGTATTTACAGCGTCTTTTTAAGTATGTAATTACATACAAGTGGTTTTCACCTGATTAAGGAACTCTACCGCTTACAGTTCGAAATGTGTGAGATATATTCCCAATAAAGAAATGTTAATATTTAACGTTATCGCAATCCTTTATCAACTGCCTACAAAATTCCCAGCCAATTTTTGTTCGACTTAATTACATGTAACTAGATTTGGTTACAATTTTACTGCAGTCAGCATGACGTTATCCTTACTATATACGGATCTACCTTTACAGCCTACACCATACACTGCCTTGCAAGTCTGGTTTGACGTCCATATACCTACACAAAATATTATATATATTTTGTAGTGTTATTATTTTTTTCATCATCTGTCCTATAAATAGTTTATCTGTCGTGCATATTCATACATATGATTTATGTACCGGCTTCAATCCAGTTTGTTTTCCTGGACAGCCTCTATGCGACCTTCGTGATCCGGCTGCGGTAGGTCTCATAAAAATGGCCCCGGATAGGTCTAACGCTAGTCAGATTATCCCGAAAAAACAGATGAGTTAAGCCAGTAGACAATTTAATCTTATGCCATAAAGTTGCCATTTTGTGCGTGTAACATAATTCACATATATGGATATATTCTCAATCTTTAATAAAATTTGAGAAATCGGCCTGAAATTGGACATAAAACCATTTTATTAATTTTATGTGATTATTGGCATTTAAAGAAGATTAAATCACATGTTTTTAAATGTTTGTCTTTTCAAAAGGTCTGAATCGATTTTTACAAAACTTTTATTGAACATAAGGGGTTTGATATGATTTTGAAGGCACGAAAAAATTAAAAAATTATCACGTAAGTTATTCAACGAACATAACATCACGCCTGCAATTCCCGAAGGGATAAGCAGGGGAGTGTAGTACGTTTCACCAGTTACGGTTACGTACAACGGCACAGATCCAGACTTCGAGCCACTGCCAGAAATAGTTATTAGAAAATCTAAGTCAGACAAATCCAATAGTGCTCGTCCCGAGAATCGTACCCATCACCTCTCAGTAAACAGTCACGCATGCAGCCGCTCGATCAACCAGACAGGCAAAAAACATTTCATATTTTAAAATTCGTAAATGGAATATACTATCGGTATATTTTTAATATTTTCAGATTCAAAATTCCCAAGTTGTTCAAATAAGCGTGCTTGCGAATAAAATTATTCCGTGGATATACAAATTTGTGAACTCGCCCTATAATAATTTATTCCCGGGCCCACATCAAATTACAATATCATTTTAAAGGAAATTATTAAAAATATTTACATTGTGAAACAATGAAAAACAATGATGCTTCGTAATCGAAAACACCCCGCGTAAATTACTTTGAATTTAAATTATGTGCGGAATATTTTCGATGGCTCTTTCGGAGTATCTATACCGTAGTCATAATAATAAATATCTTCGGCACCTCCACACACGGATAACTACATAGATAATCCTTTTCATTTTTTCTTAACACCCACACATAGATAAATACTTCTGTTTATTGTCCCAGCTGGACGTCGAATCTGCAACCCCCGGCTCAATAATCAGTTTCATTCACTAGTGAAGAAATAAACCTGTCATGGTATATTAGAGACCTTTTTTGTTGTAAATATATTATGGATATGTAACTACTGTAATAAGTTCAGAACATGAACCGAACATTACTTTTTAAATTATGAACAAAATGAGCCAAACGTCACTGTTTATCTGGTTTAGATATTATCTCTGTGACCTTTCTTATTGAATCTGTCACTTGATAGCATTGTCAGATAATACCCACCAATATAGGAACCGCAATTTACAGATAAAGATAACTTAATTTATAGTTTTCGTAGAGTCTCCCTGAACTTTAACTGCAGGAATAAATAGATTTGAACATAAAAAGCGTTTTCAACATTTTTCACGATATTACCAAAAATTTACTATAGACAAACAATAAACGGCGAACTAAAAGCTGATGAAATTTCTCAGGTATCTGAAAATTTTATTTTTAATGTGGAAAATTGTACCACAGACAATAATCATTTTTACTACAATGTTACTCAAAATTCTAAATTTCTAAAGTCTGTACCTCCGCAGCCTATAGACTGTTTTCATTTACCGTATTACGACGACAATTCTCCACATCGTAGTTTATTTCTCAAATTAGAAACCCTTAACAAGGCTTTCCCTTAAACCTTTTAGAACATAAATAATACATATTTCCGGTGCGCGTTGAGGCACCTGCACTCTGAGGCGATACATTAATAAATAATCCATATATACTTATACATACGTGAGCGCTATATACTCGTACAATGCTGTAAGCCGAGCCATTGAAGAAACGAATTTAAAATAGCGACTTGTACCCGAGTCGACGGAAAGTAGAGTCAGCAAGAACGTTTATTAATATTCTTTCATACGTGTATTGCAGGAACGGGAGAGAAAATTAAAACAAATTAGATACATACGTGAAAGTATACATGTGTAGATTATGTACTAGTCACAAAATTAGGTAAAATGAAACTATGGACTTATTTCAACCCTAATAAAGAAATAGCAAATGAAAACTTTATTTTCCTCAATGTTTGTCTATGGCCTCGTACCAAATCATTGGAGCATGTACCAAAGACTCGATTCCCAAGATTTCGTTGTCCCATTCATCGAAATGTCCACCGATGTTTCTACATTATTCTAATCGCTACCGTTCATTTCATAACGTAGAAAAAATATAAGAACATAAAGTTTTAAAAAAAATTATGTATTTGATAGAGCGCGTAATATCTGTGCGAGTACAGATAGCAATGATGTGCAAGTGCTGTCATATCCAATTAGATAAGTCTCTTTAACGGTTCCGCTTTAAGATTTACAGCATTTTCTCGCCTATACTCGCTTTTTTTCGATTCCACACCTGCTGGCTTGAATTGAACATTTTAATTGATTCGTACGAAAAACTTCTAAATCCCTAATTGAAAGAATTTTAAGCATTTAATTCGAAATTTTATACTAAGACTACGTCTTAGAAGAAATTCATTCGATATTTAATCAACAGGAATAACTCGCCACTGAGTCAATGAGCCGAAAACTGAATTGGGAACACACGAATACCCTACCCTATATATCATATTTGAACATACTAAATACAGCCACGTAGATTCCTTCATTCAGTATCGTACAATAGGAGAAGTTACTCCAAACAGGCGTCTATCCGTGCGATGAAAGTGAACGTAATTCGCTCAAGGCAAATAGGTCGTTATTCCTCATTACCATCATTATGTGGATGTCACATACAAATTTTACATCTGGGCATTCTATGAAAAAACTTCTTCAAAAACATTTTTTTTGCTATCGTCAGCTGGTCAGCTGCATATCGACAGTTGGTCTTAATATTTAATTTTAACCATTTAGCGGTAATGATATAAGGTTACAAGCACCCGTTCAATAGAATGTTGGCTATGAGAAGCAAGTTCGGCTCAGATGTTCTACCGCTAGTCAAAGATTTTCACAAGGGTTTTCGTTCCTTAGACGCTGGCCTAAGAAATCCGCACCATTTGTAATCATTTGATAGCAATCCCTGAATCCGTGGAAGCCCTTCAGAGCGATTTATTAAACTTCCGACAGATGACTTCGTAGTAAATCTATGTCTCCGCTAATCCGCAATAGAGTAGGATGGTGATAAAGTAAGCTCCAATACCTTTATGGAGGCTATGAATATTCATACATTAGCGAATATTAACAGAGTATCTTTGAAGATAGTCGTACATTTTCTCCAAACAATAAACTTAGATACTGAATTTTATATGAACTGATTTATATGCATAATTAGTTTATTAAAATCCAAGTCCTTTGAGTAGGCAGTTTGAGGGTATCTTGAGGTTTGTGCTCAAATAAAAGAAACCATGCGAATTTGGAAAAGCAACAAAGTGACTGCAAAGTAAATCCAACCAACAAATACCCAAAACAAATACCAAAATGCAGGAAAACAAATACCCAAAATGTAGGCTACACCTAACACATTATATGCCAGAACATATTAATAAAACATTCCTATACAAGGCTTCAACATTCTTTCTTCATAATATTTCCCGGACATAATATCATCGCTTTAAATTTAATGTTTCTTAATAGATTTAGAGTTGAATGTTTCTAAATAGATTTAGAGCAGTGATAGCATAATGGTTAAGAATTCAGCCTCTCACTTCGGGGTTGCTGGGTACAAATTCATGGCGGGTACCTCTTTACAAAAGTGCGTTTTAGGTTTAAATATCACTTGCTAACGATGAAGGAAAACATCGTGAGGAAACCTGCACACCTTACAATTTATAAAAAAAATTGTAAGGTGTGTGAAATCTGCCAACCCACACTAAGCCAGCGTGGCAGACTATGGCCTTAACCCTCTCAATATGAGAGGAGACCCATATTCCAACAGCGGAACGACAAATGGGTCGATTATTATCATTATTATTTATAATAGATTCAGTGGTACTACTCACGTTGTTGTACATACCCTTTATTATTATACGATCACCGAGCCAGGTCCCTTACGGGTTAGGAGAAACCTTAGGTGCACAATAATATACGAACATACATATGTACGTATATCCCATTTTATCAGCATGTTAGGTATGTCACAAACAACCTAAGCCTACAAAATTGCTGCAACCTAAAAACACGAGTCCCATCTAATCAGTCTGTCGCCATTCGATTTTAGGCTACAATCCTCTATGTTTAGACTGAATTTAGCGTGCGGTTATTTGGAAGTTCTTTTATAAACTTTGTCATGCTCCCGTCTAATTGCCAACTCATTGCGTGGTGAGAAACGCAGACCGAGTTGCTAAATAGATGACGTCAGATAGACGTGTAAGAGACAATAGTAACCGGATCAGTCGGAAATCGGTTTTACCGTGAATAAAATACGACTACCTCGTTCAAATCGAGTGGGTGTAAGTGCGACTGCCGATTAAGAGGTCCAAAATTCGATCCCCAACTCGAGTACTATGAGGGTTTTTTTCACTTGAAATTTGTAGTAGGAATTGTGCCCAGTGTATGGCAATGGGCTCACCACCTATTTCCATGATGGGATATATAAAATTACTGGGAAAACATGGATGTGGACTACCCTCCTTTGCCTACCTCTTCGGGGAGATACAGGCGTGATGTTAAGTTACCGAAAATAACAGCATATCACAGAATTTGAATTTACTCTCACTAATGCCGAACAAACAAATCATAAGAAGCCAGTAGGTATTTTAAACTTGTTTAAATTTGAAAAGACAAAATTCTCGAATGTAACGTTATAATGTACATAATAGTAAAACATCTAGTAATAAGGCGACAGATATATGTATACATATATCTAGTAATATATGTATATATCTAGTAATACGGCTTGCGAACATAAGATTTTCATGAACGTTTCCTACTTTTTTAACTTGGTTAAATACTAAGTATTGATTTGCAAACGATTGAAGTATTTTTAAAATACAGACTGCTGGAAATACAGATTACTTCCAACATTCGTTTCTATAGCATTGTTAAAGAGGTTCCCCTTACAAATCTCCCCTGTGGAATGATATAAAGAGGAATGTAATCGTTTAGAATATCTTTGTCACCATTTCTTCTTCCTTTGTTAGATTCTTCCATTGTTAGACACTGTTCTCTTCTCATAATAATAACATTTTAAGACATAGTCTGCCACAGTAAAGTCATACGTTCACCGTGATTCATTTCAGAAATGTTTAACCATAAAACAGCACGTAACTTTATTATAATATAAATACCTATAGTCAAATACACCGTAGCAAAATATAAATTAAAATCAGAGAATGAAATCAAACTACTTGACTATCACTCCTCATGTCGTTCAGATGTACTACAGTATAACTAGTTCGGTTATATTTTTCCCGAGTTAAAATTGTGTTACGTACATATTTATGTATAGATAATATATATTCCATGTAAAAGCCTCCTTACCTTCGATTTAGTACCTTAGACAAGTTATTATTATTATTACTTCACGTCAGGTCTCTTAGAAAGTAAACAGAGAGCACCTAAAACCTGTCTCTATCCTGTAGTTTAGTAATCAGAACTTTGAAGTTACTAGAAATGTGATCATCGAGTGTCGAAAGCAGTCATAGCCTAGTGGTTAAGAATTCAGCTTCTCACTACGGGGGTGCTGGGTTCAAATCCACGGCGCGCATCTCTTTACAAAAGTGAGTTTTAAGTTTAAATATCACTTGCTAACGGTGAAGGAAAACATCGTGAGGAAACCTGCAGGCCTTAGAATTTATAAAAAAAAAAAAAAAATTCTATGGTGTGTGAAGTCCGCCAACCCGCATTTGGCCAGCGTGGCGGACTACGGCCTTAACCTTCTCAATATGAGAGGAGACCTATGTTCCAACAGTGGAATGACAAATGGGTCGATTATTATTAATCTCAATTTGGGGATTGGGGGAGGCCTATTTCCAGGAGTGGACGCTTAGAGGCTCAGATATCTCAGTAACAATCTGTTTTACTAACCTGAGCCACCGGACGCGGTATATTGACATAACTATGACCTGTGCATTGCAGACCATCATCCATCCTCTGCATGGACTCCATCGTGGCCGGAAACGTGCGGTGGTAGGCTTCGCTATTCATCCTGAACATACCAGAATTGTAATATTAGATGTAGCAACATTACCACATCATCATTAACTCTTTTATTCTTTCACTGTTAGAAATCTTTTAGAATGAGAGGGTTAAGGAAATAGTATGCCATAGTAGCCAAATGCAGGATGGAAGAATTCACACAGCTTACAGAAAATAATGGAGAACTTTAGTGTGCAGGTGTTTTTTGCTTTCGTTTTTCCAGACATACAATCAAAATAACAATTTGCCATGTATATTAAGTATACCTCAATGGCTCCCGACACTGGGCCACAACCTCGTCATAGGGTGGTGGGGCTTCGCCCCGAGGCATGTAGTTCCCTGGGGGCTTCCAAGCTCCCAAAGCTGTCTCACATGTACCTCCCATATATCCCATGCTGCCACTTATGTATCTGTAATGTGAAAAGTAAATATCAGATTATAAGTCTTAACTCTAGAAAGTTATTAAAATTTGTACATCTGGAATAATCATGTTAGGGCTCTGTCTGCCTTTTATATAATTTGCTAATGTAACTGCTTGGAGGAAACGTAACATAACATTATGTCTTTGTTAATCTAGAGCTGTAAGCAGAGGAGTGGTGTACACTCTCAAGAGTTAATATGTTATTTTATAACTTTCAACATGATATAGGCAGTGGGCTTATGGTCAAAAATCCAAAGTCTGCTACTGGAAATTCCAAGTCAGAAAAATTCAATAATACTTTGACATACCCCGGATTCAGAAACAGGCTCTCTTGATCAACAGACACGCTTGCAACCACATAATCAACAAGGCAGTCAGTGCTTGAAGAAAGAATTCATGAACACTTTTGTCAGAAACAAAGTCTTACCCAATACTGGTTAAACTCCTCTGGTCATCAGTGTGTGGCGGGCGGCGACGCTTGTGACGCTGCACGCGATACACAACGAACGCGACGGTGATGAGCACCGCGGCGGCCGCTCCGCCCGCTGCCATCCGCACGTTCGCCTCAGCGCCCTCCGGCGGCTTCACGACATCGTCCAGACATATGAATTCGCAGCACGTCGTACCCACCCGGAACGAACGGCAGTCCTGTAAATTAACATTATTTTTCTTACTGCCCATTCAAACAATGGATTGTCAATTGGAACTCTTTAAACTTCACTTTTTTTTAAGTTACAACTTCACGCCTTATTCATCTGAAAGGGTAGGCTGAGTAGTACAGCACGATTTTACGTGTTATAGCTATATTTGCCTGAAGGGATAGGCAGAGCAAGCTGGTACTCCCACTTTTGGTGTGAAACATCTATAGCCGTGGGTAAAACCGATTGTTGGCACGCTATATGATGGTACTATTACAGAAGTCACTGATTAGAAGAATCGAGATGTCCAAATTTGAAAAAAAAATTTAATTTTTTACTTTTGTATTTAATGAAATTAAACGTTTATTAAATAAACAGTCATCATTTTCTGAAAAAAATCATATTATTTTATTTTTTCATTATGCTTTATTTAGTTCCTGTCATAATCTGTTCTTTTATACATATGACTTGTACAAAATAATTTCTATATTTCACATTTGCCAGGTGACCTGTGACACCTCATTTTCACCAGTAATGTTATACATCAGTGTCTGTGTAGAGAAGAAATACATCCTCCAATCCTAAGCTACTAAGCCTAGTGCAAGAACAATGGCAAAACATTGTATGGCCTGCCTAGGCATAGCTATGGACAGCAGGATGGATGGTGTGAGGAAAATATTTCTTAGTGAAAGTCTATGTTCAGCAATGGTCTTAAACAGGCTGATGATGATGATAATGATATTTCATCATGGGATAGAGGGAAAGCACATTGCAGTACATCTGGCACAAAATCTTGGTTCAGTGGAACTCAGAATTTCAAGTTAAAAAATCTCGATGTTACCTTGCCGAACCTGGGCATTGTAGAGCTTAATCACACTCTCTGATTCCAAAATATTTCTAGACATTTCTGCATGAAAATAATGTGTGGAATGTGGG
>DWJK01003892.1:0-12582 GCA_018248815.1 Croniades pieria auraria
GTTAAAATACAGCACACAATAACACTGCATTGTGATTTGATATTTTTCTAAATGCATAGCACCTGCAATTCTCCTAAGCCGTTATAACTCATGAGACTAGTTGACTAACCGCTGTTGCTGTACTAATAGATGTCATCACACAACAAAATTAATTGGTTGGTCAGTAATCTTTATCTAACTTTATTCACAGGTGGTACTGGCATCACGCCAATGCTGCAACTAGTTAAACATATATGTGGTGAAGCCAATGACCAAACCGAAATGAGATTGTTGTTTGCTAATCAAACTGAAGAAGACATTCTACTACGGGATCAGCTTGAACAATTCCAAAGTGAATATCCTAGTCAATTCAAATTATGGTACACCATTGACAGACCAAATGAAGGTAAATTATAAATCATGATGCAATGAGTCATTAAAGCACAATATTTTTACTATTAAATTAATACATATTTTTATTGCTATAAACACGTACTGCGTGGGTGACCCTAATAAATTTATAAATGCAACGTAAATAGATACAATACAGATAGATACAATAATTTAATTTCAGAAGGCTCTGCTGTAAAGATACTTATAATTTTTATGTGCAATAAACAATGCATATTATTAATTTTAGGGTGGAAATACAGCACTGGCTTTATAAATGACGAAATGATACGCGACCATCTATTTCCGCCCGGCGACGATGTGTTCGTGCTGATGTGCGGCCCGCCGCCCATGATCAACTTCGCATGCACTCCGGCCCTCGACAAGCTGGGCTTCAAGGAAAATCTGCGTTTTGCTTATTAAAAAAAGAAGTCATCAAAATTAATCTTCAAAAATATTTTGTTAAATGTATATTTTAAGAACATTTTGTATCTTGGTTACGCTATCAAAAGGTTGTAGTTGACTAGTATTAGACAATAAATGTTACGAATGTTATTTGTTACTTATTTTCGTTAAACAAATTTTAGAATCGTCTTTTCAGACATGAAAGTTTACTGTACATTAAAAACAAAATAATTGTATACAAAAAGACATTTTATTTTACAAAATTATGAATTGTAGCAAAACTACAGCGTAAACAAAGATGAACCACAAAATCTGGAAGGGCAATTTGAAATCTAATTCCATGAGTCCATAGATCGTAAAGTTGGGCGGCAGCTCTCGTAGCAACCGAAGAATTTTCTTAGAGCACTCGCGTACGACACCTGTATATGAAAAGACAAATGTATCAGGCGATACATCGCTTTAGCAAAAAGTGTACGTTTTAAGATTTACTAGCACTTGCTATGACGCTGAAGAAAAACGTCGCAAGGAAATCAGCAAATTTTAGTTCGCAAAAAAATCTATTTCTGCGTTCGCATTGTGAGCATATGGATACAAATCTCGATAAAATATTTACTGCATCGTTTTAATACACGCAGTTTTTTCAAAAGTAGCACCATCCCTTGATTTAAATTTTCTTCATTCTAGAGGCTGACGATGAATTCCTAGACGTGTTCACCTCCCTTTTTTATGTTGTCGAGGGGGAAACCTTCAAAAGGTACTCGGTATCCTGGGAGAAATACCAGGTTATGTATATACAAGGTGGCTCGAATTCCGGTCCCGAGCTGTTCACCTCTCTACAGAAGAGATTGATGTTTGCCTCGAAAGTCTTCGCCAGTCTCTCTTTGTCTTTTATTTTCCCAGTCACGCACTTTTCATTCACTAAAGCTTTGGTAAAATAAAAGCTAACATCACGCCTGTAATCCCCGAATAGGTAGGCAGAGTCACTACTCTGCCTACCTCTTAGTACAGTCCCACATTTCATCCTTTATATTATCGTCACATTTTAAGCTTTGTTGTCATTCGTGAAGCACCATATATTTTTTCTTTACCTCTTTCGTACTATTATTTTTATGCAAAGATGCTGCGTAAACTAGCCATGCTTTCTATTTCTTTCGACGGAGTCGCGGACCTCGTCTTGCCACCATGCAGCGCCTTTCACGTGACTATATATCATTGCACATACATACTTCACTAGTTTCTTCCACCATGCTATCTTTTAAAGGCTTCCAACATTCGCCAACGTATACGGACGTTCGTACATGCTCCTTACACTAACATCTTGCAATGTTTCACATTTGGTTCTTTTAAGCGCACTAGAAAAGACAGGAACCCGGCGCTATCTCCACATCTTAAAAAGACCCCTTAACGGATTTATCACCAGATACGGTCTGCGTCAAGATTGGGATCTCTATTGGTTCTTATGTCCTGCACTTGTCCTCTTGTGCACTTTCAGAGGCTATTAATTAGAATCCGAATAAAGAAGAATGAGCTAATCGGTGCATAAGCTGCTACCAAAAACTATAATAATAAAATACATTTTATTGTCCATAAAAGGGACAAAGTAAATGTTACCTAATATAAACAAATAAAAGCTACATATTTACTGTCTAGCTTGATACGTAGTTATATCATCAAATAAGCATTTTTTATTTTATAGCAAGCATTGTACGAGTAGTTGTTACCGGTTTCGTGGTCATCCAATATTCCAAGGCATATTTTACAAGCGTTTTCCACTTCTTTCTTAAACCAGCCAGCATTAACACTGATAAGAAATAAGAATACTATTTGTTCAACTGCTCTTAAAGCGATTATCATATGTGTGTCTGCCAGATTTCGCTAAAGTTAAAAGTAATGGCGCATTTGAAGGATTTATGAAAAAATTTCATTTAAATATTTAATTGCAACATTTGATTTAAGTACTTATTTAACAAAAATGTTTGACGCATTTGACTCACCTTGTCTTTCACAACCGTAAACATTGTATTTAAGCATGCCATTGACCAGACGAAAAAATTTATATTAAATAAAAATAACTGAAAATAAATTTTAGAAATGATAAAACTGCAAAGTAATTAGCTTATTCGTACCTACACAGACAGTTGTAATTCCAGAACAATGCTGTTTAATAAATAAGTTCCTACAGACCCTAAAGATCTCGATAACAATTGAATTAATTTGCTTTTTCTTCTAATAATTTTAGTTCCTTACATATGAAATTAGCGTTTTATACGGAAAAAATGAAACCGAAGAAAAATTATGAAATGACATATTTTATCATTCGAAATATGTACAATTACTATTTATGCATTTTCGACATTTGATAGGTAGTTCATTGATTCCTTTACTGAAAAAATTGTGGGAGCGAGAATCAATAAATGAGAACAAACAAAACAAATGGTAATCTGTTGGAGCAAGGTCCGGGGAGCATGATGGGTGTCGGAGACATTACAAACAGCTTCTCCAATTTGGCAATCGTCTGTCTTGAAGTATTGGGTCTAGCGTTGTCATGAAATAACAGTGGGCCGGAGCATTTGACCAATTTCGATTGTTTAACGGCTAAATTTTCCATCATGATTTCCAATTGTTGACAGTACACTTCTGCAGTAATCGTCTGGCCAGATCTTAGGAAGCTGTAGTGTATGACACCAGCACTAGACCACCAAACGCTCAGCAGTACCTTTTTCTGAATTAATTTTCGATCTAATTTTCTATCCAGTAATATAAAATAAAGGTTACTTGAATCCTTAAATAAATAGATCTTATATCTGTAAGCATTAAGTTGAAGTTTAGTAGTAAGGGTATAAAAAGCTCTTGAAGTCCTGGTTGAATTCATAGCGAGAAATCGAGTAATAACACTGCCGATCAATAGACTGCCCGGGATATGCGCTTTACGTCATCGCTCTTAAATAGGTCAACCTGAAACTAGGACTTCGCACAGTTGTTAAAACGAATGAACAGCATTATTGTGTGTTTCTTATTTAATATATCTTTATACAAATATAACAACCAGTTCTGGCCTAGTAGTTTAAATTTCAGCCTCCCATTTCAGGAATCTTGGGTCTTAATGCTAACGAGCCCCGTTACAATTAATATCCGTTTCAAGAGTACATACCATTTACTATACATTGGCGGAAAACATCGTGAGCAGTCTGCACACTTAAGAGTTCTCCATAATATTCTCAAGGGCGTGTGAAGTTTGCCAACCCGCACTGGTCAGCCTGGGAACGTATTGCCCTGACCATTCTAATTTTGAATGGAGCCCCATGTCCGACAATGGAAAGAAGGGGTTGTTGATGATAATGATGATGATGTATAAATAGCCGAAGCTATCTCATTTTGTGTTACCTGACGACTTGACCCTAACACATTTGAGAATCAAACCAATAACTCCCAGCTAAGTTGTCACAATCACTAACCATTGCCAATTTGTAGAATAAACGTAACACAATTTTATTGTTAAGAGTGTTATTATTGTAATCGAAATTAATAATCATAATGTTAAGGAAATTAAGTTTAACGCGTCTATTTAACACCTTCGATAGACATTGTTTGTGAATGCCGAAATACGTCATTACGTCAGTAGGTAAAAGTCGGTTAAAATTTCCATGTGCCTTATTTCAGTATATGAAATTATGAACATCTGTAGAAATGTCGACACAGTATTTAAGGGTTGTTGCTAAAAACATAATATCGTGGATACCTTTTCGAGAGAACGTATATTTATCATTAACTTTAGTACCAGGTTAAAAGATGCTCTTTGAAAAGCAATACTTCTTTTCAGTTGACTATTTCACAAAGTATTAAAAAGTAGAGTATATTGAAGGTAAATAACGTAACAATAATGTAATAATTAACGCAATGATTTTGTTCTCGATGCATCCATTTTATCCCTCTCTCGCGCGATTCCCTCTTGCCTCTATCAAAGGCCACGAATATGAATCACCGTTGCTTCAACGTTTATTGGCGGAAAAAAACTTGTGCCTTTACTGAATTATGACATAAATCTAAATAAAAAGATTTAATAATTTTATATATTGTTATTTTACAACCAAAGTACTTATCACGCCGAACTTCACAATCACCTTTTAATAGAACGGAACAATCAATATATTAAGTTTTCTATTACCAAAGTCTTCGCAAACGAATCCGCCGATAAAAGTTTGACATGTAAATAAAATATATTAATATTCAATTTATGACTTATTAAATGAAGCCTGTCCCGAATAGTTGTAGTGTTCGGCCACTAAAAGCACGGGTGAGAAGCAACCGCATGTAAGTGACGAATGTTAGGAATGTGAAATGATAAACATATTACATAATATTAAAAAGCAGTATATCAGGAGACTTTCACAAATACATAGACGTGCCAAAATAAGTTATGGCAACAACAGCAATACCAGCAGCTGTATAGATAAAAAAAAATAAGCTATAAAAATTGTAACAGGTTTGAACACATTAAGAGAAGAAACGAGAATCATGTTACACAAACTTTTGATGATCATAGGTACTTGTGGAGATATATGTATAAGAGGAAAATAACACTATAGGAAGAATGGATGAATGGATCAAAAAAACATATTACGCCGACCCAAAACAGGCTGGAATCAAATGAGAGAATCATTTCTCTCTCTTGATCGTAACTTAATCTTTCACCATGATTAAATTGATGTTCCCCAAAAGCGTCAATGGCCGAATGTTGAATATTCATGCATATAAAATTGATACGTGCATGGAATGTGAAATCTACTGAATGAAACAATTTTGAAGTCCTTTGAAAGAGCGCAAAAAAGTGCAAAAAGAACCATCGACGCCATTGTTGCAAATATTCAAAACTAAATGACCGCTTCATATCCCGTGTAACAACTAAAACCTGTGGATTTTTTCAAATGTAGTATATATTTATCCGTGAACTCCATGCCAATCAATTACCTACTATCATTACCTGAATAGAAAAATAATCATAGTTTTAGAGATAATACAAATATATGCCGCAAAAAACATTTCATTCCTTGTTTCAAGGTTTCCACCGGCCTGGGAAACATTCTATTTGTAGCCTCAACTGGAGGGATGAAATCTGCTCAAACTGTCATGCGCACTATAGCAGGGGCCGATCGATAACGCCCACACTCAACAACCTTTAACGCACACCTCTATAAGTCGAATTTGCGACTGCGGCTTGCGGCCGATGCGGCGGTTCTTTATACATTGTAAATGTAGTACAGATATACGAGCCGTGGAAAATGAAAACGCGCGAGCCGCATTCGACGCATGAGGCAAGTGACCAATGCAAGACGCATTCTAGGAAGCCTAGACGGAGACCGCTGCAACAAACATACACCGCTCTGTATAGATGAACTTTGATATTTCGCTATGAATACGAACTTTGACATTTAAAAAGTTTAAAGCTCGTGCATATTGTAGGTTAGATGGACATCTATAACTGCAAAAGTAGTTGTGCGATTAATTTTAATAATACTTGACTGCCTCGTTGGTCAAATGGTTTCAAGCGCGACTGCCGATCGGGAGGTCCGGGGTTCAAATCCCGTGTCGGGTACTATGGGATTTTTCCAATTTAAAAGTGACTCGGAGTCTGGATCTGTGCAAGATGTATGGCAATAGGGCCACCACCTATTCCATGAGACTTAAACGTAACTGATGACACGTGGGAGTGTACTACACTCCTCTGTCTGCCCTTTCAAATATTACAGGCGTGATACTACGTTTTTTCTACGTTTTACGTTTTTTTAATATTATACATTCTAATAAATAAATTGATCCTGAAATGATTTAATTATTAGGCGAAGTTCTATTGTGCACATATTAAACTTTATGAACGAATCTTAATTATTTATAATTGCTTTAATTTCCCAATAACACTTAATATTTTAGCAGTGATTTGTAAAGTGGAATTTAGAAAAAAATGTATAACAAAATAAAATATAATTGTAACAATCAAGTCTTGTGATTTGTCAATGTATGCGTGATTCTTAAAAAAAAATTGAAGGTCTGTAGTTTCTGTAAAAAAATTGTAGCGTATCAGCGATTTAACAGATATTTTTATTTCGAGCAGACAAAAACGATAACACTGGTCAACAGTGATTTTGTTGCCCTTGATGTCTGAGTGTTTTTAAATACCTCTATGCTAACAGTTCACGAAACCAAAGATGGTTTTGGAAGATTTGCTCTATTTTTTTTAAACCTTTATTTTCGTATTTTATTAAAAGATACTAAAAATTAGGAAGAAATAACAAGTATATCTTTAAATATCAATTTTTTATTAAAAATTATTTCTGTAATTTTTTTTTAAATACGTAATTAATGTACATATAAGTTAAAAATAAGAAAAAATCATAAAATGTATGTTAATTTTTATAATAATGCCTTTTATTAGCTCTTCTTTTATTACGTTTTTGGGGACAATCTCTTTTTAAGGACCAGCAGTAATCTGCCATCATGTGACAATCCCATCTACCCTGATATCTTTCTTCCATCACTTTAAGATTCTGGTGGAAGCGCTCTTCCTGTTCCTCACTATAATTTCCTAGATTCTCAGGTAATCTATCCAGATGGCAATAGCGTAAGTTTATGCTCATATTCGCTACTAAAATTTTAAAGCTTTCCAACATTTTACACACAATCCCTTTGTAATTCGGAGCTTCATAGTTTCCAGGAAAATTTTTCTACTTCCAAAACACAACACTCCAAGCTTCGCTTTCAGAATTAGTCATGACGCCTACAAAGTTTCTATCTTTCATCAATGTCCGAATTTGTGGAAGATTTACAAACCGTATGAGGAACCCATGGCTTGTCAGGTTTTTCTATATGTAATCCAAAACAATCAGTGTGAACTTCCTTGACAAAGCCCGTGATATTTCCTATCTGTTTTTTTGCCATATAAACACCACAAATATAACAAAATACATTGGCGCCATATTAGCATTTTCTAAGCGACGAACTCATATTTCTAGAACAAAAAAGCACACATTTTAGAAACAAATTTCAACAAATAATACAAAATATTACATTAACATTAACTTAGCAAAATACAACAAATAAATAACAACATTTACATAAATAAAAAATGAAAATTAGCGACTTACCCGAAAGTGCGTCTTGCGTCCTCTAAGCTTCTCAATCCGCAGAGATATCCAGGGCAACAAAAATAATTTTTTTTTGTAGAGCTGTGTAATCAATGCATTTGTCTATCAATAATCTACTCAATCTAAATAGTCAATATTGGTAACTATGACCAGCGACGTTCCCAACTTTCTAACTTAGTTTTTACTTGTAGTGTACTTAATTTATATTAATTTTGGATACAATTTGGGCATAATATAAACATTTAATAAGTATACAGATCATCTACAGCCGTCCAGTCAACGGAGCTCGTGAATTATACATCCAACAATGTATCCATAAAATGTACTGGAATCGTACACCAAAATCAGATATCGTTGCTGGCTCTAAAGGCGTAGTTGAACGCTATTAATTTTGTAATCTTATTATATTTTTATATCATCCTTTCAGTCTGAACTGTTAAAACTGTGGATTTGTCTATTAAATAAATTATACTGGAGCAATAAACTATTCATTACTGAAGGCAAACTGAATTCAAATCGATAAACATTAGACACGTCCTAGTAATCTAATATCTGTTTACCTTAATTTTAACATTAAATGTTTTGAGAATAATGGTACATGAAAACGCCATAAATATCTGAAATAACTTAATAGGAACACTAAAATAATTTATAATTATCTAACGAGCAAGGAACAACATTTTGGTAAAAATATAATAAACTTAACTACGCGATAGAACACCTCATTACAAGAAAATCGTTACTAGGTATACATACATCGTTGATAGCAACATCGGTTTTAAGAATATATTAAACGTCAATTTTCGATATTAAATATTCGAGAAACGGTCAATCAATTCACCTGACTCAAGAATCTTAGAAAAGTATGCGTTGGCTTATAGCAAGTTTCGCTCATTGCAGGGGCTTTCTAAGCAGACCTCAAGTTCTGAAGATTCCAAACAATAATGCCTCGACCATAAAACAAACGCAGCCTTTTGACAATATGCCATTTTCTGTACCTAACAGGTAAGAAAAATGTAGGCAACGTCCCCTTGGACGATTTTCGCGTATTCGACATAAAAATTACAGTCACTACTGAGATTAAACATAATATTCGTAATAGATGCTATTATGAATACACTTGCAGCACCTTTATAAATGTCATTAATTAATGAAAATTATACGTAGTATTATTTATTGTATTATAGAACCGTTCTGATTAGAAATTATTGATTTTGTGTTATAAATAATATTTTTAGTAGGTATTACGGTATTGTGAAATGGGACTAAATAAATACAGCTATTAAAAAATATTCATTAGATCCTCAGAACATTCAGGTTATTATTTTGATAATTACACAAAGCAGGATGCTGCCTTATGTGAATCCAGGTCACGCTGACGTAAATCTCCCGTTTGCGTGCGTCATCGCGTCCGCCATTTTGTGTAGGCATGAATACTTGATTTGATTATTCACTACCATTTTACAAATACTTTTTACTTATTTAATATATGATATCTATTTCTAATATTAACAGCTATACACATTTTTATTTGTTTCCCTGTATTATTAATATAATTACGTCGTCACTCCTTGGTGTCACGTGGCACCTAATGCCAAGTACTGGTATTCTTAGTGACACGACATCCTGTCTATCTACATTCAACTCTCACTGTAGTTTCTAATTTTCTATTTGCCAGCCTATTTAGTAATATTACGCTAATATATACTTAAAAACCTTTTTTCAGGTACGCAGCTACGTTGTTCTTTTCATTATTCTTCGGTGTTGGATTATGGGCTCCTTTCCTTATAGTCTGGTATGCAATGGCTAAACGTACATTGTAACTGTTTAAATAAATATATACTGGATTAGGCTATCAAACGTTTTTATCTCAAAACCTACGTAGATACCTACTCTGAAAAACTATTGAAAGTTTTATGTAATTTTTACTGTCAAAATGTGTTTTTTTAGTTTCCCTCAAGCCCACTAAGTATCTATCTACTATAACTCATCGAATTGCATAATAAAATGAGGGCTGAAATAAAAATAATATTGACTCTACGGTTAAAAAGACGAGACGAGATCACCTTTATTATGAAGGGCAGCATCGATAGTCATAATTATAACATTAACGAACTAATATTGAAACCGAATCTACGCATTAACATGAAGTGACCTCAATGTCACATGTCTCATATCGGTGTTGGTGTAAATAGAATTCCGTGGGCGGAAGCCTTATCGATTATCACATCAAGAAGCGAAAACAACAGAGAACCATTAGGTACGAGATAAGTAGAGAGCATCGAATAATCTTAAATACATGATATTCATTTGTTACATCATCATTCTCTTCATAAACGCACGTCAGTTTTCGAGTACTTCTGACTTCTGCACCAGATATTTAGTACTGACAATGTGGGTAAGCTATTTAATAACTTTACTATATTTAAAATTCACTCAAAATAATTATTTCATCAATCTCAAAAGTAAGGTGCTCTTTACAGTCAATTTACGTTATTTTTTTTTGTTTTTGTTGAGATTTGAATACCTCACGCCGAGAGCTACGCTTATATGCTGAACACCTAGAAGTGTAATCGGCAGGTACATTAACGTAACTTAAATCATGACAAAGCCTACCTTTGTGACGCTTCTAACACAAAACTTCAATAATACTTATTTGTTAACTGAAAAGTACCTTTCTTAACTGAAAATATTTTTCACATGTGACCATAACCATCTGCAGATGACCATATAATAGGGATAAAATCAGCCCGTAAGTCATCGTCATCGTCATCAGCCTATCTAAGTCCACTGCTGGACATAGGCCTCCCCCAATGAGCTTCATCGCGGCTGTCCTCGGCTTGTCTAAGTATTTGTATAATATCATAAAAAACTAGCAGCTATGTGACTACCACCTCGTTACGTTCTGAAAGACGCTGGTGGCAGAATACTTTCTTCAGGTTCGGGTTTTGTAAACAAAGGTCACCTTTTTGCTCACTGTCTAATAAAATAAAATCATTAAATCGCGATGGAAATGTTAATATTATTGCTAATTTATATAATTTGGTTCATAGCATATTAAAACGTATCGTTTTAGCGACGTGATGATATTATAAAAGCCTTGAGTGCACCAGCGCTCGCTGCTGTACCTGCGAGCCACAAATCAATAACCGTGATACATTGCTACATAAAATAGATATATACTAGGGTATCTGTGGATGTGGATGTGAGTCCAGTAGCGCTCCCTTTGGAGTTTGCGCACTACTTAAATGCACTGAGCAAACTGCCTCACACCAATTGGCTCTGTAAAGCAACAAGTTACACTTCTACAAGCTGCGTTCTTGGAGGTATTGCAATAAGTAAATAACAAAGAAGGATAGAATTTAAGGAGCGAAGGCGGTGAAAGCATGCCTTTCGTTTTCAAATATTGCCCGAAGTGCATCAAAGGCGCTCGCTCTTCAATGATGCTCGGTGTTATTATGTGAGTACATACCCAGTAATCATCAGGTAAATGTAGGGAACTAAACAGGGTCTTCAATTTTCAGCTGGATATAAATATTGTCAAAATAATACCAATGCTGCGATGGATTATAATTTTAAAAGTACTAATTTTTTTTTCACAGAGCGCTAGTCAGTTCGTATTTCTGGGACTACATAGAAAACTACATGTGGATCCTGTTATTCCTCTTCATCTTCGTGAAATACATCGGAATACTTTAAATCATTAGCGATTAATGAAATAAATTATTCTGTAAATTAATCCTCTTTTCATTCCTTCACTTTAATACCTTTTATTTTTTTATACACTTAACTTTTTATAACTTTTATATTTAAATTCATCATGAATATTTCAAACTTTTTTGGCAAAGAAATATAAAACCTAATTCATCACTGCTACCCAATATAATATTAAATGTGAGATCTGAAATAATTATAACCTACCTTAAAATGTTACCTACTTAACATTTTAATCTCTAATCATTAAAATTTATGCACACCTATAAAAATGTTACTTAAATATGACACTTTTAATTTCTTTACATTAAGGCATAGATAATAGTATTAGAAGTTTTGAAAATGGCACTACTAAAAGAGAACTTACCTGACTACTGTTTCCCTTGTCATAATCATAACATGATAAATGATTAATAAGGTAATAGAGCAGAACATAATGTTTAAGAAAGTCTGTAAATAGGTTGCTCATAATAAGTTAGAAAGCATGACCTAAAAAGAGTAATATTAAGTGTAAAATAGTTGTGATAATATCAATTCAACATCTCTTTTACTTCTTGTTCTAGATATGACCTGACAAACTTTAATACTAAAGACAAGAATCAAAACTCATAAATCTAGTTTAACTTGATAGATTTCTTCTATTAATCTTCTATAGCGGCTTATTCATTTTGAAGTTTTTAGATTAATTTAACCTAATCTTTAGTTGAAGCAATTTTTACCACTATATAAAGCCAAGAATCTCATCAAGTACATTTTTTCTAAAAATAACGTACTTTAAAATTACTGTATGTTGTATATATTGCTGGTATTAATGTTATATATCATATTTTAAGTCGTCACAATCTCATATCTTCCTTTACTCCCTAGTGAGTTGGTCAAATGGTTAGATGGTTTACAGTAAAAAGAAAAAATTTAAGAACACTAGCATTCTGAAGAAAATATTAATTATTCAGTC
>DWJK01003893.1:0-12582 GCA_018248815.1 Croniades pieria auraria
CTACGGCCTTAACCCTCTCAATATGAGAGGAGACCCGTATTCCAACAGTGGAATGTTAATGGGTCGATGATTATTATAGAAAACACTCGTGCTCAACACACAAATATTTATTCTAGGTTGGAATCAAATCCATATATCCGACTTAACGATCAGTGTCTCTAACCACGGGATGGCCAAGCCAGTTAGTTCCAATATGTTAATACTGCACATCGTACGAATTCACGCACTGTCTATAGACGTTGTAAATACTTACAAGTTGCATGTTCTATGCATATAACTTGAATATGACTAAGTTATACAGTCATATTCCAAACTGTTTACTAAACATAGTTCGCTTTGCTTTTGTGGCCGTTATATTTTGTTGAGCGGCATACATTTAGCAAGACTTTTTTTTCGTTTCTCCGCATTGGTGCGCTTGTTACTCGACACAGTCGCGTTTTTCATGTTATTTCATAGTACTATAAAAATGTTATATACGTATATATATCTGAAATATGATTCGGAATTATATTGATTGTTGTAATAATATTACTGTTATCATTAATTCTAAGATGAGATGTGTTCAGATAAGACATAGTAACTCAATATGCTATTCAGCCGTCATACCTTGTAATGATAATTTATCACATCATTCATATATGTACGAACCTTTTATTGATGTCTTTCATCAAAGTATAGAGTTACGTATTAGAATCTACTGATGTTTTGACAGTGAACGATTTATTAACCGATACTTTATGATAATATTCTCAGTTCAGTCTTAGTGGTCAGTGAAGTATGAATTCTTTGAACTTGATTTTTTTCTTTTTTTAATTGAAAACGTTACTCAGAGCAGAGTGCTTTATGCGAGTTCATCAAACCAGTTTTAGTCCTTATTTGAGTTCAATTCGAGTATCGAACGATGATCATTTATGCAGGTGTTCGATTTTAATAATGTCGTAAATAATCACAACGATATTCAACCAATGACGGCTGTGTCGACATCTGTTAGGATTATATAGCAGTGAGATTCTTGCCGTTCGATGTCAACAGTTATTGAATCGTAAATCATCTTGATTCACGCTACCATTCCCCGATTCTAATGCACAGCGAACGCGGTAATCCGATTTGTATAAAATAGGATATCGTATCGAGACGACATCGATAGCGACAGTTGGAAACGAATAAAACGGTGATTTGTGGTGAAATCGTGTCGGAATAATATCGATAGCAGCGAACGTATCGCATCGGAGGGGGACCGCTAAGCGGCATCGAGAGGAGCGGTAATACGTTGCAAAGTGACACGCACGTGACGGACCGAAAATAACCGTAGAGAGCGTGCGAACGGCGAACATCTGAATACACGAGGAACCGGCGCGACAGATCGGTCTCACGCGCGATAGCTTCTATCGGCCCGCACCGATCCTCTTGTCCGCGTTTAATTACTCGCCTGCGGTAGGTTGTGTTGTAATCGAACAGATTCGCCGCGATAAACGTACCGCTCGAGTCTTCATGATGCGGCGTTTAGATACGATCACAGTGTCTTTATGAAATTCTTTTCGTTGTAGATAAAAATGTAGGAGTATTGTACAAGTCACTTCATATGTACTCAACAATTTCACTACTTGATGGATCGCTCTCACTCTTGAAATTCGAATACGAAATCGTTGTCATTGTCTTGTACGCGCTCTCACGAGCACATTATCTAATACGCTTCCCACAATGGATCGGACGGAGCCCGCCGCCGGCACAATGCTTCCGCAGACGTCGGTTCCGCTCTCGTGAATTGGGTAAATGGTGCATTTGACGAAACAAACTTCACTTTTCCACTGACCCACTTCTACCGTCGCAGCCTACAGTATTTGCGATGTCGTTTAATTGTTTGGTAGACGATTATTGATACGGTCATGGCTAAAAGCCGTGATTTTCACGGGTTTACGGCGAGTACATTAGAGAGTGAGCGACCGAGCGCGTGGACTCACGCGAGCCGTTCGCACGACGATCGGGAGCGAGACGACACAACTGGAGCGGCTAATATTCAATCTTGCTCATTTTTGTTCTCCGTTCTAGAGCGCGCCACGCGGAAGGTCGTTCAGCACGTAACTTTTAATTTCCTAATTCCGTTGCAAATAAGTAACCTTCGCATAAAGATTCAATGATTTTCGTTTCCTTCAAATGATGTGTTTAAGTATGCAACTTTTTTTCCATTTTTGAAATATTTTCGAACGAAACGATGCTATCGTTGCTTCCTAACAAGAAGGATTAGTCAGATTCTCTTAATTTTTATTGTACAAACCTATAATATAAAGTGGAAGCTGTACTTTTAAAACGATTCCTGTTGTCTTTTTTCTTTCTCGCTAAAATTATAATCGTATAATTTCACGGCCGAGGTGTTTCGACTTCCTAACGTCGCAATATTTGCATGGCTGTTAAAAATACGGGTCAATTTAACTTGGCGCTACACTTTCGCTGGCAGTATGCAAATCAGAGCGTGAGCTGTACAGTTGACATCGCCACTACCCGTGACATACCGGCACTAATATGGCGCAATCTGTATTACAAATCGACTGCGCTTTCCAGTTGCCTCATTACATCGCTATCATTACAGGCATTATGGGCTAAACAGTGTGAATCATCCTCCAGTGAAGAGGTATCAGCGCTTTCACCTCGATCTAGACAATTTTCTTCGACGTCTCTCCGATGCCGACGACGCCCGACGTCTGCTATCGCAGCACAGTCGCAACGCTCATCCAGTAGTGTGTGGGAAACGGGTGTTTCGAGTTCTTTTTTAATTGCCTCATGTCGGCTTCGACGTGTGTTATTATTGCGGGGCGTAATGCAACGCGAGCCACAGAAGTAAGGCGGCTAGCTGTCTCCGGCCAATTTCGTTGTTAATTACGTTCTATCGGCTGGCTGAGCGCTAGTCGGCACGTCTGGCCCAGTAACTAAAGCCACGAAAGTAGGCAAGCCGTGTGTGTGTGTGCTGGATGCAGCTGGGCTATTCTCGGTTGCTGTTATTTTTCGAGGCGCAGCTGTTGCGGGTTCGAGCGGGTTCGACGAACTCGCAACTGAATCTTGCCCCGATCGTCTTTTTGTTTGTGCAAGCGAAATGTATAATGAATCGATTGATTTCAGGTCCCGCAGGCCAGTGAGTGAGCGCGGCCAGTTAATACTAGAGGTTCTTTTTTGTTTCTTCTTGTTTGGAAGTATTTGTCTTCGTTACATCGATAAGAGATCATAACTGTTGTTGTCATCGATGCTCTCTTGTTCGGGGTCGAAATTAAATTGCCTCATGATTGTAGTGATTGATTTTATTACTGGCATCTGTGACGCTCTAAGTTTCTTTTTAAATTGTTCCAGCATCAAACGAGGCCTCGTAGGGTTTTCCGATACGCAATAGGCGGTTTAATGATCACCGGATCATCGTAACGCTTTTAATAATGGACATTCAATTATATGTTTAATTGGAATCGCTTGAAGAAAAACAGATAACCAGCCCGTTAACTTTCGCGCCGTCGCTTTTCAGCGGTAGCCCATTAAGTTCGTTTTTAACGGATAAAAGAAATTCTTTGAGCCTCTCACACAAGAACTTGATCCGATGGATACGATACGATACGCTTGTCGAAGTAAAGCCTCTGTGTGTTTATAAAAAAAAATCATACAATGGTTACACTTGAGGTGCGACAATAGTGACCCAGTAGCGAGCCTACTCCGTAATCTGCCGTGAAGTTGAGCCTTCAGCCTCAATTACCCGCTCTCGGCTCGGATTTAATGCGACATACCATTTGACACAGTCACTAATCAATGCCGAGGTCACCTACAACGCCGACTGTTTTTTTCTCTCTCTCACCAAGTTTCATTTCCTTGTAGATCGAGGTCGTTCGGCGGCGGATAGCAAAATAGCAATCTTGTACGTAACGTTCTCTTAGGTCTCACTGTTTATGATAGATAGGTGTGTATGTGTGTATGTTTTGCTTTGACGAAATAACGTATTTTTATTTCATTAAATAATTATTTTATAATGTGTTACATAATTAAGAAGTCCATTTGTTACTGTTGATTTTACGTAGGTATTTACTCACTAGTATATAGACACATCCAGTGTACACGGGCCGCTACATACACCCACACACTCACAGATATAATAAACGCAAACAACAACGTCGTTTTAAGTATGCAAGTGTGTCAGCTCCGTAAGGGTGAAAGTACTAATAACTATCGAATTGTCTTCCATATCAGCGCAGAGCTTTAAATTACAAGCAATCCGCAGAGTAATTTGATACGTACCGATAAATTATATTAAGAAAGCTATTCGTCATGTTGTATACGGCGTGAAATATTACACTGTATTGTAAAGCAGTTTATCGACTCGAAGTATTCATCATATGTGTGCAGTGTCTATTAGAGACTTTTGACTCTATGATTTCGTTCTAAAATAGCACCGAGACATACGCACCCGTGATGAACATTATACGAACTTCAAGTAGTGATATTTCTATTACATTTATTAAATACATATGATATTTTGGTCGTGCTTACGAAAAAAATCAACAAACGTAACCTTAGTAACCTTACGCCGATATGTTTTCCTGAAGAGTTAGGCAGAGGATGTCAACAAAAATATTTCATGTAACCTCCCTTCCCAACTGACGATAATCGACGGCAGGTTTATTTTTATTATATGAACAATATGAACAAGTGAGCAATATGCAATATAATAGTCGGCCGACCGTGTGCGGCGCGCCGGCCGCGCCACTCTCTGTAATAATCTCGCACGACGTCTTCATTGCGGTGCATTAAGACTGCATAAATGTGCATTTATTTGTGTGCTTAGATTTTCACCGCTGTTTCGAAACGTAATATGCTAGTTTGACGAGAAGTGGGATAGATTAGTGTCTGCGTATCCGATCCGTGTGACTATGTTGTATAGCTAACATCACGTCAGTATTTCTTCGAAGGGGAAGCGGTGTAGGACAATATATTTCCGCAGTTCACGATTAACGTTATAATCTGACATAACTCGTTAAATATGGATGTATATTATGTTCAATGGTTCAACAATGACTGTCAATGGCATAAATCCAGATTGCAAGCTACTACTGGGAATTTCAAGTTTGGCAAACCCAATAAAATTGTCAGCGCTGGCAACCAAAATTGCAACGTGGAGAACAAATTTTCCATAGTTAATATATAAAAACATTTTTAAGATAATCATAATGATAATAATAACTACGCTCTTTAGTATGCATATAACAAAAAATAATCAAAATACAGTACATACATATTCGGGAAAATAGGGCAAGTACAAATAAAAGACTGTTGTTCTTTAACGATTTCTTCCAGACAGCATTTATTAAGTGGAAGTAACTGTTTTGTACTGCTTTTAAATTGTTCAACAAACAAACGACAGGTATTAAAAATAGTGTATTCGTGTTTTCCGTTATAAATTGTGATAAAGACGTTACGCGTACTGAATACCCTTTAATTGTGCGATAATTATGTAACAAGTTGGCGATTGCTTTCTCGTTACGTGCTCTAACACGGGCGTTGGCATAAATAGTGGCATAAATAATGTCATAAAATAACTATATGACAATTGTGACGATTGCAAAAAAAATGGTGGGACTAGTTTTTACAATATTTTTAATATATTCGATGTATATCATTGTTATTTCAGCCGATTAATTGCTACTTTATTATTGATAATTTAATCGTTAATTTACGAACAATTGCATTAATTGCATAAACACAGCTGAATACGTTTATGGAATTGGAATTTCCGATGGAACTGTAGATCGCTGGAATTACTAATTGATTATCCAATGATATTTATTATGTATGTGGAACGGCTGAAGCGTTTATTAAATGTGTAGTAATATTATATCCCTTATCTAGACATTATTTAGATTGGTGTAGATACTTTATCGCGTAGGCAACGAGTGTAGCAGTATCTAACCAAGGTTTCAGTTTCAACCAAAAATCTTGGTCTCGGTCTTGGCTTCAGTTTCGGCCTCAATGTACTACATTTACGCGTTTTAGATGTTATATCCTGCGTCCCACTGTGGAATATGGGTGAGCCTATTGTCATATACCGGGCACAAATCTTGACTCCGAGCTACTACTAGGAGTTCTCAGAAAAACCCGACCCGGCGAATCGACTCGAAATCCGCCGATCTGTAGTCGAGTCGCACCCGCTGAATCATCGAGGCAATTATTATGCCTCATTTATTCATGCCTAATTCATCCAGGGATAAAATTCAAATAATAAATCTAAGAATGTGATTTTAAACATTCATCCCAATAGAAGAAACTGTCGACATAATTTGATCATTTTCAGCATTTTTGAGTAAAATAATTATACATGTCATAAGCTTGTATATGTTTTGTCCATTGAATATATTAATACACCAGTGGCTTTTAGATTGCTTGTATTAAAATACACATTCACTGCCACCGATCGCTCATATTAAAATATACATACATTGCTACGCAAGCATATTGGAGTGAAAGAAAAATTCCGGCCATCTGGGACATTGGGCTTGTACTGTTAAGACGGAATACTGACAATAATAGCTATTGTGTAGGAATACAAAATGAACAACGGAGCGGAAAATGAGACTCGACGAACACACGCCACGAGCGCGGCCTTCGTCTGCCAGCCGATATCAGTTTAATAGGTCGCTCTGTTCCCATGGGTCGACTACGCGTTCTGTACTCGAACATAATCGGACAGAAATGTGCGTACACGCACACGGATGTGCCTCTGTTTCTTGTTCGTATCAATCTCTACATAATAGCGTTCATTTAGCAAGTAGTCCAGTGGCTTAGATTTCAAGCTGTCGTTCTGTAGTGTAGTATGTATAGGCTTTAATATCTCGCACGCACTTTCGACCTTACGATGGTTTCCATGTCTGTCGGAACGATATGTTCAATTAGTGTATAAACTCTACATAACTTACGAAACTGTTCTTTTACCGATCGAAGTAATGTGTTTCAGCACTTATGCTCTCAGCTTCAACGTCACGATCCTTACGTGTTACTTTACAGCAACCATCGGCGAGAAACGTAGTAATAAATGCCTGAACTCCAACAACAGAATGTTGCATAAACTGAACATATTTCGATACATCACCGTTTCTCCTCTTGCGTCCATACAAACATACAAACAAACAAACTATCAATTTCAATTCGTAAACCACACACCTCGTTGGAGTTGCTACAATTACGGCCCACTTGTACCGAGGACCACACCGATGACTCACCTCCACTCGTCTAATAACGAGATAAACGTGACGCGGACCGTATAATTTCGCTACGGATTTATGAGATGATTCCATGACGATAAATGATTATAGTTATCTTGTGTGCGGTTGCCGAAATTAAGATGTTGCAGGCAGTATTGTGAAATAAATGAGCGGGTGCGACGCAGGTCGGTAATGTGCGGTTTGTCTAGCTATGGACAGCATCTAACAGAATTATTAAGGTCAGTGCGCAAGTGATGGTGGTAACATTTGCCAAAAATTTGAGTGTGGTAACACCGCCATGTACCTACTTATTCGTGCTATGCTGATTTTAAAGCTTACAATAGTTTAGTATAGGTATAGTATATCAAGACAACACTAAATACATGTGAGATAAAGTTATTTTTATTACAAATTGCACACATCCCGGCCCGACGGTTTGCAAATTACCTTATGAATATATAAATGTCATATACAAAAAATGATGCCCTTTAGCTAGGTGGAGTGACGATATAAACAAAGTGGGTGGCAGCAGTTGGATTCGAAGAGATGAAGATCACGCTCAGTGGATTGCTACTAGAGAGGCTGAGAGGATGATGAGGATGAGAAATGTAATATGTTCTCTTACTTTTAAATAGTAGTAGCGGTATTAAATTTTGGATTTCCGACTTCGACGTCCACACGATAACTAAGCGAGCGGCCTGAACACTACGCTTGGTCCAATAGAGCCTCGCAGCCGCTTATTACAATGTACACCTGACGCTAACGAGCCTTAATTTAATATTTAATGTATCCACTTCCGACACAGTCAGTTCGCTGACTCGCTCAACACAAAAATATACTGAAAGAGTTGTTATCGACCCGTGTATATACGTACATATGTAACCGGCAACCGCGCCTGTCTCCATGATTTACGCTCACGCTTTTACTGAAATTAAATATCGAAGTTTATACTGTGCGTAATATTTGTTTTAGTGACGATATATCTGTCAAATTATATTATATATGAATTGTTAAATAATATTAAAATTTAAAGTTTTTTTTCAAAATTAGAACAGCCTTAAAATTACAGTGTGAGTTAATAAATCCGTGAAAGGCCATCAGCTAACGGACAAAGCGGCGAGGAAAGAACAACTTCCAAAGCAATTACCAGTTTAAATCCGTTAAAAGTTAACCAAACATTAAACCGTTAATCCGAAAATGATGCTGGCGGGTCTGTTACGAGATAGATCACAGTTCGTATTTCTCTCATGTTCCGTATCGTGACGAATTATTGTTTTAAACCTGTTACAATAGGATTTTTCAATGGTAAGTCGACTAGACGTAACAGACCCGGGAAGAACAAATACTAACAATGCATTATAAAATTACGCAAAAAAGTGATAAGTACGTGCTGTAGTAGATCAAATAAAAATATTCAAATTAAATAAACGAATTATGATCATTTGTGTAGTCTATTTATATATTCTTTATTGAACCATCACGCGCTTAATATTACAAGAGACGAAATTCAAAACATTATATCACACGTGTAATGCCCGAAGAGGTAGGCAAAGAAGTGTAGTATACTATATATAATATATAAAATATAATATAATCGACCCATTTGTCATTGCACTGTTGGAATATGAATCTCCTCTCATATTGAGAGGGTTAAGGCCATAGTCTGCCACGCTGGCCAAGTGCGAGTTGGCAGACTACGTTAACTGACGGGTTGGGATACTATATACATTACACATAATTCGCTAGCTACGTTTACGCCCCAATAGAACATACGAGTAGGGTGAGTTTATTGGCATACACCGGGCTCAAATACAGACTCCAAGCCACTACTAGAAATGTCACGTTAGAAAAACCCTATTCTACTCGAATCGGAGATCGAACTCAGGACATCTCGATTAGCAGTTGCGCTTGCAACTATTCAACCAACAGCGAGACTGTCGGATTTAATATTAACAGTATTCTCTTAGTAAAGTAAGGTAATACTCTCTCAGTAAAGTAAGTTACTTTATCTTTGGTATAAGTAGATAAACATTCTCTGACTAAACACTAATAAATATCAATAGTATATTAAAACCGACCCGAAACTGTGCTCTCATATCGCGAAGTCTGAACCTTAAATGTGGTGATTATGGATTAAACCTTCCAGGGGAGGCCCATAACCTGCTGTGTACTGAGACGGACTGATCTGTACCTATGTATATGCTGTGTGTGACATAACAAACCGAAAAAGTATTTTTATCACTGATTATTAGTCATATTATAAAAAAATTAACCTCAATACAGAATTTGTGACGAGCAGATTTTGTTTAATATTTATAATCTGTATGGCCCAATGTGGCCGCGGGGCCTCATATATACCCAATATACATATAACACTATACTTTTCCAATGTCAAATGGCAACACTACGACGCTGTAATACAATATTTACTACCTACTACTTCCTACCTACATTTATATGTCCATATATGAGTAAAGGACAAACGACAATATGCTAATACACGATGAGTACGAGTTCGCTGTGCACGGCTTTGAACTGTTGAGGTGCGGTTTGCTCAGTGTTGGGTTTAATTTACAAGAGACCGGCCGCACCGCAAATAGATCGATGCCCCGCCGGCGCGTCAATCACTCGCGCGCGTATTAAAACTTGAAAGGGCTCTAAATTTAATTTGTTTACCACACACACGGCTCGCTCCGACCACGGCTCGCCACCGTCTCTATACCCAATTTAGACATATGAATCAAAGCACGCTCATATGACAATTTGTCACTCCTCATTAATGAACTCCTTAAATATTTTGTGTTACAATTTTCTGTGATCGATCGCCGTAGTTTTTATTACTGTTTGAGTTATTCATTTTAATTTAGGTCATATGACAACTTGTACGTATTCTGTCATGAACATTTTAAGCGTAATTTTTGTATTATACTTTCTGTGATAAATCACCATACTTCGAATGTTATGCTTATTCAAGTGCTGACACAGCTCGTCCTGCTGATTGAATTGTTGTCATTGCAAGCATATGTAGATTTGCACTTGTCATGATCATCAGTATCATCAACCCATTTATTGTTACGCGAGTCGTCACTCATAATGACTAGATTATGACTTGTACCTGTATATGTGTGTGGGTACCTTGTATCAACCAGTTCATAACTTGTATCTAACGATCAAGTGGTCTCAGTTGTTTAAACGGATTAATATGTTTATTTCATTACACGGTGATCATTTCGCATGAAATGTCATAATTAAGTTACCATTGCGCTTACGTCTTCATCGGGGTTGCGTTTTTTTTTGTCGCATTATCAAATGTGTTCATAACCCTCCACGAGCAAACAGATATATAATTTCTGCCCAATCATAACGTCAGCCGAGTCGAAACGTCTAATTTTTTTTCGCAACGAAGCAACAAAAACGCCACAGCGCGCTCGTCGGAACGGAATTATTTAATCATAAGCTTTCAAATCGCCTCTCAATTTGAATTAGCCCGGCCAATTTTGAATGTCGAAACTTTTTGCGCCAATCTATTACCGTTTTGTTCTTAGTTAAGTTCTGTTCTGTTTTGTTTTTTTTTTTTGTTTTCATTTTGCCGTTTTTGCTCACCCGCCACACAATAGATTCCGGTGCGTTGACATCTTCATCGGGGCTAACGAATGCCACATTTTAGTGTGCCCGCGACGTGACACTGATAGTTTCGACTGTCCGAAAATAAAGCGATGTGGACGAGTGAAAGAAAAAACATCGAGTTATTTATTTTCCTTACATTGTGTGCTACATCTACGCTACGTGGGCACGTCTCTTCGCTATTTTTATTCTCCGCGATTGGTTCATACGAGAGTATTATTAAAAATTTTCACGCATAAGTATTTGTTTATTTAAAATATCACTCGTGTTCCTGTGCGTGTAATAGTTTAATTGAGCAGAAAGTTCACGAAATCCACGCGTTGCTCGCATACATTTAATTTATTATTATTATTATTTAACGAGCGTTTTATGTAAAGCGTTATGTTACGTAATGTGTTTTATGTCAACATTACTTGTAATTCCTCGAGTATTATAAGATAAATTCCATTATATTCTTTTTAAACAAAACGCTGTAAAATAATAAAAGAATACTAGTCACGGTGAGAGGTTTCGTAATTAACATAAACAGTATTGTAACACACCAAGACTCCGCGGAACGTAGATGACGTTATCTCCGTCGAGATAAGCTCGGCGCGAGTTTCAGAAATATTGACCGTCACGACTCGCTAAGTGTAAACTGGTGTATGCATGAATTTTTTAAATATATTATTCACGTCTATTTCATAAAAAAAATCACCTATTACGCTTTTAATTAGAATTTTATAAAACATGCAATTGTATGTGGCATACACACATTGGACGAACTCCATATGCAGCCAGTTAAAGAGGACCCCTGCGCCCGTGAAATATCCCTATGAGAAACATGGTATGTAATTAAAACCAATCCAGGTCGTAGATTATTGGTCGGTCGCATTCTACACAAATTTCTTGATATAGATCTGTCATACACTAGTATATTTAATGACCAATAATTTCGTACGGATTCGCTTAAATTTATTTAAGTGAGATAATAGGTATATGGAAACTTTTCATCACGAATTTCTTACCGATCGCAATGTTGGTTTTATAAAGTTGATTGAACTTAAAGACATCGCTAGAACCAGCAAAATAACCATTTAAGATATTATTCAGTTTCACCAAATATTTATATGAAACAAGATTTGGAACCAAGTAATTTTGCATAAAAAATAAATACAATCTTAGCTTTTTGTTTGTTTTTCGTTTCAAAACGTATCTGCTAGATTTAGATTCACGGATAACAATACACGAAACTGGCCTCCATTTTGTGTACCTACAATTAAAATGACTCGGTAAACAAACAAACCTATAGAAACGGTACGGTTAGAGTTTATCTTAAAGATATCATCGCTTCTTATTAGATTCGGAGAAAAAATTCGGCACATGTGTATGTCTTACATTTCTCTGTATTACGTTTTAGTTTAATATAAAAAGTGTTAGCGTTTGCTTAAATTTTCCAATTATCATTGTATGTAAGTACCTATATATCGATGTTGTATTGGTACAAACACCCAAATAGGTGTTCGCAGTGTCGATTGGCGGTTTTGCGGTCGGACACCGCACCCGCGTCCGTTATCACGACGACATGGACAAGAACAGGACACGTCGGTGTTACCACTGGCGCCCGCCATCCAAACCTTGCGAGATCATACATTTTAAGCGACATTTAGTTGGCTCAGTGCCCAAAGTATATCAATGTTATTCGGGAGCTTAGCGGATGGTATTGATTTTTTGCATAAAAACATTAGCCCCCTTC
>DWJK01003894.1:0-12581 GCA_018248815.1 Croniades pieria auraria
ACTATTATATTTTTCTAATTTAAAATTTCTAGTAGTGACTCGGAGTCTGGAACTGTGCCCGGTGTATGGCAATAGGCTCACCACCTTGTATTTCATGGAATGTAAACGTAACTGGTGAAACCTGGGAGTGTACCACACTCCTCTGCCTACCCCTTAAAAAGTGCTAAAAATTGTGGTTGTATAAAACTTTAATGACTTTATTTTAAATGAAGACATCACACCAATTTTTATTTTTGATAAAGGACAGCTGTCTAAGTAAAGTTGAAAAAAATTAAAAATTGATCGAAATCTATTCAGTGCACTGTGCGTGGTAAATATCGTATAATATTGTATTTGCACTACCGTATTACTTTTTTTTGTATTTAAAATGATTGACGGACAAATGAAGCCGTTTATTAAATTTGTGAACATTTCTTTTTCTTTGTGGAATTATTTAGTTTTATTAATAAAAGCATTTTTGATTCTGGAGGAAATTGTAGAGAAAATGTCATTGTTGTTTGGCGATGTATTGGCGTGCTCTAAAAGCTCACTCGAAGGAGGAGAAAATTTCCAACTGCACAATACAAGCTAGTAACGTTGCATAATATGGCGTGTTCAGCCAAAGTATTCGTTATGGTATTCGCTACACCTAGCCAACCGGGGCATACGTTCTTCGATATGACGCCGAACGTCAGGTGTTCATCTCGCGACATACACATCAAAATCTATTTTAGCACCACAGTGTTAAGTTTCAAATAGGAATAGCTCGGGCTTTGTTATATGAGTCCATTTCGAATTGACGGCTAGTGAGCCCTCCCTCTCCGAGCGAGCATTGCCAGCGGTGAAGAGTACTTGAGACTCTGGCGAGAAGATCCGAGCGGCGATATTCGCGGGTCCGGGGGTTCGTTCGCTGCATCCTTTTTGCACGCGGGAGCGCGCGACGCTAGGCGGGCGGGAGGCACCCGCTCGGCGTCACTCACGTCGACTCGGTCTTCTCGATCGTGTGTCCGAACCTCTCCTGTCCGTGACGTACGATCTCTCCGAACCCTACCGGTACTAACTCGAGCGTGCCGCGTCCCAGACGCGTCATTTATCTAAAACATCCTCTTATTTCTCGTTAAATTACCTCTCACGATCCGATCACCTGTTCACCGTAATTACGATTGTTCGGCCCTTGAGATTTACTTCGCGCTTTTGTTTCTTTTTTTTATTTCTTCCAAAGTTTTCCCTCGTTGTGCTATTAAATTGGCAGACTTGTAGGACTCTTTTTGGACTATTGAATGAAAAGAAAAGGCTACCTGGATTGTGAGAGAAGTGAAAAGTGACCGCAGTCGGGAGCGGCAGCTTTAAACCGGCCGGTCTCATTTATAGCTGTCAAGGAGGTAAGTTCACGCATATTTTGAAAGTAGCTGTTAAAATAACCCGCGACATTTACGCGCGAGCTTTTTGTAAACTTCGAAAGAGTTCTAATAAATATCAGCACGCATTGAACTTGACAAATATAATATTCCTTAGCTTGTTGCTTAGCTTTCGCTTTTGTAGTTTGTTAAACCTCTGTACTAAGTATTGGCAATGACGCCTTTATTGCTTGCAATTTGAAGAACTTTGCTAACAAAATAAAATGCTTGTAATGTACTTACATTAAAATATAAGCATTGGTATAAAAATGTTGCTGAATATTCTCTAACAAAGTTTCGTATGGAAAATTTTCTAGTTCTATGAAAAAAAACTTCGAAATATATTTATTAGTTACCTTATAATGTTTAAACCTCTATAATTGTTTTGTTACGCGGTTCTAGGATTCAATGTATAGAATAGTGTATAGTGTATCACCTCAACACCTTGTAGTATTAATATGACGCTTGGGTAGACGCGGGATTGGCATTCGGTAATCGACGTGTTCGTATTATTAGAACATCAATAGTTCCTTAATGTCGACTATAACTAAAAACCACTTCGTCGTGTTATCATTTAATGCTTTTTTGATTACGATTTTTAAATTTATGGATAACGGTGGTTAGTATATGATGTTGCGATGAAAATTATTTAAAAAATTATAGGTAAGTACTAATTAGTTCAGAACAAGGAATTTATTTATTTTTTAATTTAAGGAGTTGCTACGCCAATAAATGGACGTTTACGAATTAGCTATATTTTAGTAATTACTATAATAAGTACTAGAATTTTCAGACACAAGCATGCGACATTCCACATTGGATATTGTCATTTAATGCGAGTCTATTCATATATTTTTTTAAAAACGACATGGCCGTGATTGCTATAGTCGTACTTACGAAGATAACTAAAAATTTCCAGACTAAAATCAAGTAATAAATTTTACGTATGAACATATCTTCCCGCCAGGTCCCTTACGAGGTAAGCAGAGCGCACGGAATGACAAATATCTCTGATCTTACAGACCTGCCGTGCATCTTCCACATAAACATAAAATTTAAATTAGTTTTATTTAAATTTTAGATTTTAGTATTTATTAATCATTATTTGAATTAATCAATCAATTCAAATATACAACTAATTAAGAATTGAACCGAGAATCAAACGCAGCAGACCGCTATAGTGATCGTTACGCCGAATTGATTGATGGAATAAAATTAGTTACTCATCACATTGTCATTAATGCAATAGTTTAGATTGCAATGGCGTCAAAATTCGTTAGTATTGGTCCAATTTCAGGCTTATTTCGCTCGCAGACTCAGTATACATGCGTTGTTCTGATTTGCTAACCGCACTTACCCGTCACGGAGTTACTTAAAGGGTGAAGCTGTAAATTAAGCTCCTTTTCAACGCATATGTCGTGTACTTAACGTGTTATAAGAGGTTTAAAAACGCGTCAACAGCTTTCAAAGTGTTGATGACGCTATATTGGAAATATTCATAGACGGTAAAGTCATGTACGACGCGGTACTTAATGGATCGTTAGGTGTCCTTTTATATAGAGGGGCAGTGGAAATATCAGTGAAACAGTATTCTGTAGTTAGACTACCATCCTCAAATCCCTTTTTCATTACCAATCGTTAACAATTCCATACACAGGACATCCTGGAAAATGACCTTCCAAATCATCCCTTGTGTATTAGAGCGTAAACAGAACTCAGACCAAATAGTAATTATCAACAAGTCCATTGAAGCGTTTAATTCATAAGCACAGGTTTCTTATATACGGTAAATAAATACCATATTTCAACATCATCATTATAATATGCCTTTAACTGAACCCCTTTGGGTATCAATCATTTTCCGTTAAAGTTATCCTTTACGAGTCCGTTCCAGCACAAACGATGTATTTCAGCGTACGATATAACGTGAAATACCCAACGGGCTGGTAGTAGATATCACACTCAAATAATACACGTCTTTATTGAAATTTCACATACGATTTCCTATAGGAAGTTAACAGGAAACGATGTTCAAATAGTCTGACGATAATAATTTTAAGTTGACGCATATATTGTCTACGAATCCTATCAACCGCAAATACATCGATCCCGTGATTCTGATATTAATAAGGCTCTTGAGCCACGAGAACGGCGAGATTGGCGTTCATAACACTACAGTTTGACAGCCCCGATTGGAGCTTCGTGCTGCATGATGACCTGTGAACGCCTAATGCACATAATATATCTTTCGTACATTCGAGGCCATTATTTTGTTCTGTAAGCCTTTAAATATCCAGCAATACAAAGTTTTGTATGTACAAAAAATATAGAACGATTTATTAAATTATTCTTTTTACTAACCGTGCGAGGATGAAATGATATAAAAGTTTGCTTTTCGGTTAAGCATATAAATATGAAAGCCGGTAGAAGACATTTTCTTATTTTAAAACTAGAGACATATTACCGGAGTAAATTTGTTTGTATTGATTTGGGTATTTGCAACACTTTTTCGCTTTCAATTAAAGGTTCAAAAATTGTACAAGTCAATGTTTCTGAATTTTTTTATTTCTCTTAATTATTTTATAGTTAAACACTGGATGTCATAGATGTTGTTTAGGTACTTCGTTTTTGGTCTTCCCACGGATCTTTTATGCCTCCAGGTCTCGATTCCAGAAGCGTAGAACAGTTTACGTAAGAATAAATAAGACATATTGAAGTAAAACTGATTTTTCTTGCTAATTATCAAGTGAACTATTATCATCATTGTATTATTTCCCGGCTGGACACCAATCTTCTTTCAGAATAAAGATGGGCCCACCCATTTATGGTCCCAACCATAGGACCGTAATGCTAGTCAAGTACGACTTGGCAGAGTCTACGTGCCTTGGAAAACATTATGGAGAACTTTTAAGTGCGCAGGATTCCTCACAATGTTGTGTCAATATTACAGCAAGAGCCATTTAATTTTCAAACGCAACTTTTTTGTAAATATAGGCGTGCCACAATTTGAACCCAGGACCCTCGAAGTGGAAGGCTGAATTCTTAACTACCAGATCGGCACGGCTCTCAAATGTACTATCCTTAATGTTTATTATATAGTATATTTGACTCAAATCCGATCTTGTAGCCCTTCGAGGCTTAGTTCTACGCCCTCCCATGAGTCAGACCCAGAAATTTTAGCGGTAAACGGTCTTGTTGATCTGTTTGTTATTACTGTCGCGAAGCTTTAGATAAGTAACACAATTTATGATATTTCTACATACTACAATATTTATTACAATATTTTTAGGAAAGTAACAATTTTGTTATTGTAGCATATCATTTTACCCATCCATAAGATCAGATCTCAACTTACTGGTGTTACCCAGATAACATGTTTAAAATGACTTCCGCTTATATTTTGTTCTTGTGCATGACACTGTTGTTAACTTTTCCTATGTAATACATAACTAGACATTTTCGGTAAAAGTTTGTCCTATGTTATTATTACTACGTGACGAGTACTAAAAAAGTGGTAAGAATATTTATGGGTACGTCGGTTTATTTATTTCATTTATGTACACATAGTGAGGACACACATGAGTTCCTTTCAGTATATGAAATACCTTTCAGTATACCCGCTGGCGAAACATCTTTTGGACAGCTGGAAGTGTGTGGAAGAAAAATCAAAGAAATAATAAAGTTATGTAAATAAAGTACTTTTATTCCAAATATATATCAGGATATAAAAATAAATCCTAAATGCTATATGAAATGTTCATAAAACAGCATGTCAGTTTTTAGAATTAACAGTCTTGTCCTATCTGCGCTATTCTGACTCGTTGATACTTTACTGAACACGTGATACAAAATGTTGTGTTGAAAAATTATTTTTAAATTAAACGCGCTAGGCTTCAACATGGGTTGCCTGTTGTACTGGGCCCTATTGTCAAGTTTTTAGCGTATGCGGCATTTTAACGGAACACACGTCTACTTTTAATTAATGAATACGCTCTCCTTACGTAAGGGATTAAATCATATTTAATAATAGGCAGATTTTTTGTTCATCGATCAAAAGGATCCAATTTTCATAGTGTTAATAAAAATGGATAATATCGTAAACTCAAATCTATTCAGTCTAAAGTAAGCTTTATGCATAATTCGGAATTAAATTTATTAGTATTTGGTTTCAGTAAAATAATATTTATATAAATAACTACTAATTAATCAGTCCCATTGCCTCATTGGTCGAGTGGTTGCAAGTGCAACTGCCTGCCGGGTTCAAATCCCGGGCGGGGTACTTCGGGAATTTTCTAATTTATAATTTCTAGTAGTGACTCGAAATCTGGATCAGTGCCCGGTTTATGGCATTAGGCTCACCACCTATTCCATGGGTCTTAAACGTAACTGGTAAAACGTGGGAGTGTGCTACACTCCTCTGCCTACCCCTTCGGGGATTACAGGCGTGATGTTACGTTTTTAAACAGCCCATTCAATCCTTAAGGGCGAAGGCTTTTCTAAAGGGAAAAAATATTGTAAAAAAAGGAACACTCAATAAACAAGATTTATCACGTGCTTAGATCACTTTCAACATTCACATTCACATTTCATAGTTCACTGAGGTTATAAATTTATTCATGCAAATTGAATAAATGCGTCGCAAACTTTCTCCTTTTAGGACTCTTTATGGGTTAAATTATATACGCCGGGGGCGCAAAAATGGAGACATATTCCACTACTGGGACTGCCCGAGTTATTGTTACCGACCTAGATGGCCTCGCCACACAGACCTACTGCTGTTTCAATTTATATTTCATACACCATTACGGAGTCGAATCGTATTTTATATGATGCGAACTGTCGCGGCCATTACGAGGAAAAACATTTTCGATCACATTATTGCGTCACAGACTCAATTTATCAACGAATTCTATGAAATCTTTCAGTATTATTACTAATGCTTTACTGGTAATCCTATTATATTGTAACTTACTTTTCATTAGATCTTTTGTAATTACTTATCGGATCGGAAAATTTAAAAATAAAATCATAAAACGGTTCGTCATTGTCCCGTATTTTGAATTCCCATTTCATAAACTTTCGCAAGCTATCCTTTTATATTGGCACAAAGAAATCAAATCCTCTGTGTACTTGTCAGCTGAGGTACAACAACAAAGCTCTAACTTAATTTCGACGTCACTACAGATCTTTAAAAGATTTCTTAGGTATTCATAATCCAGTAGACAATGGCATGGTTAAAATTTTAGAAGTCATTTCTATTGTTTCACGAGGAAAACGCTGAGGTAATTAAGGCACAGAATTTCTTTGCTCATTGCTTCAGAAGTCCAGGAGAAAATATTTTAAAATGTAAGTCAATTCGCTGGGCACCGTAAGGTATTTTTATGCATTTTAAATGTTAAAAACTGAAAAGAAAAAGTAAAGAAAACTATGTTTCATGGATACCACTAAATGTTTATTTTTTACGCTAATTAATTAAGGCTTAATTTTGTGTAACAATATTGATACTAATTAATTTAGTGCACAAATGTATATTTTAAATTTGGAACATAAATACATGGCGAGCTCTGTACAGCTTGTGGTTAATGTACTAATGTATCGGAACCGCCGCTAAGCACTTCGACATTAAAATTAAGTGGAAAATATTTTAGCCGATAAATAAAGGGCCCGCTCAGCAGAGAACAATTACGCGTACGATAGCAGCTAGTGTACCCTTGAATAATTGTAAGCACAAACTATTGCCTTAGTACCGGTGCGACGAGGTACAGTAAAACTCGCTACCGTGAATCGAAAGCCGCAATGAACTCAGATGAACAATTTTTTGCTACAGAACCGGCTTTATGCTTAGATGCTATGTAGATAGCATATTTCCGTCACATTCTCTTTATTACGCACAAACGTTTATGACACACACAAAGAAAACTGCGACCACCCACTCTATGTGGGCTGGCATTCCTTTGTATGCGGAAGAATACGTACATTCCATAAATGCGAATATGTATGGCAAATACCTCAAAGTAAACAACAAGTATACACTATATATGTATGTCTTTCGTAGAAATAAATATTAAACAACAAAATAATAACTAATGTTAAAGTGTATATCGATCCTATACGTTCAGGTTTTAATGAAACTGAATGGCGAGTCGGGGGTCGTAGGTTCAGCACAAACATTTATTCTGGGTCGGTGTGAAAAAAAATATATTTGTTCTAAGATTTTTGAATGTTATCAGCTAAATCGTTAGCGAAGTGCAGGGTATGTTTAATTTAGGTTTAAACAAACATTTATGTTTGCTCTAAGTATATTTATTACCGAGTGTAATATGTTGACTGCAAGAACATGTGGACGTGAATGAATTCCGCATCAAGTGATCCTTGCTTCATATAAAACTAGCATACCTACTTGAGCGTCCTTTAATGTGGGTAGTTGTAAATTATTCTTACTCAATGAATGACAGCCCGTCGCTTAGTTGGCCACGATATTACCTAGATGGAAGCACTGTCGTATTTCACAACTGGTAAGTATTGACGAACATATTAATAATTATTGACCTCAAATTTATTATTGTAAACAGTTTTTTTAATATATGAAAACAAATATAGAGTATAAATCTGTTTCCTTTGATATCATTAATTACCCACGTACATGGGTACGTTTACATAAACACATCCTAAATGACTATTTAATCAGTCCGACGTGTAGTTCGCGGCCGTAAATATACTTAATACTTCATAAAGTCAGAATTTCCATCACGCCCGAGTTCGAAGTGAGTTATAAAAACGATTTTACTGCTTTCAGCCCATAAAATTCTCAATGTCATGAATTTTGTATTGATAAGCGGGTCCTTAGACCGCAAAATCGAAGGGTCCGGGCATGTAAGGAGGCAACCGCGGGCCTAATTGGGCTTAAGTTTCCACGAAATCAACATCGGCTTTTAATTCTTCGGCCAATGGGATAATATAATGATGGTTTGTCCCGATCTCGTTATCTTCCTGTGTCGCGTATCCAGTTTCCTATTAAATTAATTACGTCAACTGAGTGGATAACATCGACAGAATTTTTGGAGAAAAGCCTATTGAATATTTTTTGGGGTGAGCTTGACAATAACCATGTCATTTTTTAAGGAAAATGTGTAAAGACGTATCCAGAGGTATACGTAAATATATTTACTATTATATTATACGCACAATTGTGTTTATTTCTGTATTAAATTGATTGAAAAATTAGCGATACTAGTACCATGTCGTTATTTTTGAAAAGAGTTAAAAAATAACATCACGCTTGTAATCCCTGAAGGGGTAGCCAGAGGTGAGCAGTGCGCTCCTAGATTTCGTCAGTTACGTTTACGTCCCACATGGTGGTGAGCCTATTGGCGTAAACCGGGCACAGATCCAGATTTCATGTTACAAATTTTCGCATTAAGCTAAAATTAATACGAGTCTTACTAGTACTACTCTTGCTAGACTGTTAAAGTTGAAAGTTAAAGGCAGGACATTGGCGAATGTTGTTTGAAAATCAATGTTAAGGAACGAAAATTAACATAAATTGTTATGTAATAAATAATGTATAAATATGAAAATTTATATATGCTCTCATGTTATTGTACATTATATTTGCCATAGATTTAATTGTGTGGGATTGTTTAAAGAACCCTTTTATTCTACGCGTGATTAAGTTTCTATTATCATTAAATATAATGTGCGTTGCCTGCACACGTCTAGCTACTTGGAGTGACGATATACGCAAAGTGACTGGCAGCGGTTGGATGCGAAGAGCTGAAGATCGAGCTCAGTGGCGTGCCATTGGACAGGCCTATGTCCAGCAGTGGACGGCAGTAGACTGATGATGATGATGATGATGCCTATACACGTGCTTTTAATAATATGAATATTCACTTTATCATCTCAATAATAGGCTAAAACCTATAACATATCTGGTAAATTTTGAGAGCGTACTACACTCTTCTGCCTACCCTTTCGAGGAAATTGGAGTGATGTTATGTGTGTGTTACGTTATCAAAATAATGTCTCATAAATTTGATTAATAAAGTTTTCACGTACAGTATGCAATGTGGTTATACCTCCCTAATATTTGTACAACCGCAGTGTTATCGACATGAGTTTCATTATTTTCTGAACAAGTGCGTTTATATTCCAGGCCACCTTCTCTGAAGATTCGATAATGTAGCATACGAATTGATTAAATAGAGTTTTAAAGAAGGTTGCATGAAAAATGCAAAGGTTTCCTTACGTTTCAAAACTTGTGGAGACACGAAGAGGAAATCCGCATACATCTTAACGTAGACACGCTTTGACTGTTCACAATGAATTAGTTAATTAAAAAAAGGGGGAGAAATGAAAAAGGTTTGACTGTTCACAATGAATCGGTTATTAAAAAAATAAATGAAAAAAGGGGGAGAAACGAAGAACATTTGACTGCCCGCAATGAATTAGTTATTAAAAAAAATAAATGAAAAAATGGTTAGAAATGAAAAAGATTTGAGTGTTCACAATGTTATTAAAAAAAATGAAAAAAAGGGGAGAAATGAAAAAGATTATAGTGTTCACAATGAATTAGTTATTAAAAAAAAATTAAAAAAAGGGGAGAAATGAAAAAGATTTGAGTGTTCACAATGAATTAGTTATTAAAAAAAATAAATGAAAAAAGGGCGAGAAATGAAAAAGGATTGACTGTTCACAATGAATATGGGACAGATTTCAACTCATGGTTTAAATACGATTTCGAAAAGAACAAAATACAATAGTTAACTCAAATTCGCAAGCGTCATTCAATAGGTATATTACTAATAACTTAATTTAGAGTTCCGCTAATTACTAGACTTTTCATTGAGGTCTGACGATATAACTGATAAATGGACTGCCTAATTTTCTTTTATTATAATTATCTATGTACTCGTATAGTTGCAACTTTATCCCTATATTTTGTCGGCGAAATTAATATTTAATGACAATGTCAATTTAATCGATAATAATCGACATCGATATCGATCGTAATCGATAACAATATCGATAACTGATTCACACTCTTATTGAAACACACCGTATGCAACAAAATAAACACATCTGACGTGGTAAGATGCGACAAAACCTATGTTTCTAATAAAAGTTTTCTTACTGTACTCGAGTAACTGTAAAAGCGGGCTGGACAAGGTGTCTACGTCAATAACCTGACATATCCTGGTTGGTATTCCTAAACAGGTTCTAAGCTATTTGCGGTAGCCAAGCTGCTGACTAAATGGAACTTTATACTGCACTGGTTTTTCTAATGTGTAAATATTTTAATCATTTTTATTACTACTAGTGTTTAAAATTATTAATTGACTATTTAAAAAATATACGTAACCTTTGTTCTGAAATCACTAAAGCAGTTGTAATATTTTTATTGGTTTGTTTATCTATGGACAGCAAGAGTGAATAGATTCGAGGCTAAGTGCTATCCTAGAGTGCATTGTGCTCACCATCAAGTGAAATTGTAGACAAATACAAGTCTCAAGCATGTATTAAAGAAATGGTAAGGCATGAAACGTGGTATATTAGTACTTAGCCCTCTCAAAGTATCGAACACTGTTCTTAACCGACGCTTTATATACGACTGGATATTAAGTGCTTTGCCAGGAAAACCAAATTAGATGCTTTCATAATTAAAAATAAGTTAAACACACAATAGCTACTTTGTATGGTTTGTAGTATGACTTATTCGGATTTGAGTAAAGTTATTTGGATTTTATAAAAACTGAAAATCAAAATATTAAAAATTTCTTAGATCTCTATTAAGAGATACTCATTCGTAGGTTTTATTTATTTATTTATGGCAACAATGCGTTGCGCGCACACAAAAAATGCGAATCTAATTTCTAAACGTTGAAACCGGTATAAAGAACTGTCTTTGAAACGCGTAGCTTTACCCAAACTCTTTTTGTGAGGGAAAAACTCGATTTGGAAATAACCGTGTTTCCGCATGGGCGAGGCGAATATTGCATTTTCGCTCGGATGATGTGTCGACTGCATTTTAAATAACTTAGTGGGCTTTTGGATTGTATTCATTTATGGCTTTCAAAATGCATCGCAAATCCTACTTTAAATTGTACAAAAAACGTCCGTTACATGTTTCTCAGCTTGTTGTTTTAAAATCAGGCACCGAAGCGAGAAATATATTTTCCGAACTACATATATATTAAATATTTGCAACTTCTGTCACACGTATGTTACGGTTTTTGAAATACTTCATAAACGGAAACGACTTTTAAGCATTTGACATTCACACATGTAATAAAAGTTTAAAGAAATTGAAACTCAGTAAAAAATCAATAAGCAATAAGTTACCAGACTGGTCTTTACTAATTATAGACAAACTTTTTTAACCGATATTCATACATTTGTTATACTTTCATGGTAACTTTGTAAAATGTTTTATTTAGCTGGCCTAGCTACCCGTACATTGGCCAGTTCGTTCAGGATATTTTCGTCAGGTCGCAATCAAATACGCGCGACTTACTTTCAGTTCCATATTCGTGCATCGCTCTGTCAGTATTCAATTTCCCCAAAACGGTGCGATATTGACTTGCATACCAAATTGTTGACTACTCCATATCGGTTTTTTGAACTGAAATTTTTTAAATCACTTTAAAATTGCATTAAATATTAAAAAATAGTCAAAAGCAAGTAGTCTAAAACTTGTAATACACACAGGGTAAGAAATTAATGTTTTTTTTACCAACCCATTCCTGTTCCTTTTTTTAAGAAATTTTTCTTTTACCATGGGGGGCAGGTATATAGATACAATATAGGATAGTATAAGAAATCGCTGAGTGGGAAAAATACAAGTAAAAAAATATAATACGTGTTTGCATATACGTTCAGAAATTTCTTATTTTTATTGCTTTATAAAATAGCAATAAGCGAAGAGTTTCCAGTTTACATAATTTTCTGCAAAATACTTCCCTCAGTTCTTAGACGCGTGACTGAACGCTCTCAGCGCGGGCTCCGTATATTCCCGCATCGCTGTGTCAAGATTGAATTGGCTCGACCGAAACCAAAGCTATATTACCTTGCATAATTAATGTTTTCCTATAAAACTATTACATTTTGCTAGAATTGTATTTTTCGAATAATGATTCATGCAACATTTTTGTAATGTGTTTATATTTCTGTACAACAACTTAATTTTATAAAGACGTTTAGCAATAT
>DWJK01003895.1:0-12581 GCA_018248815.1 Croniades pieria auraria
ACGACCATGTACCCCATAAAAACGTTGCTACTAGAGAACACCCATTTTGATAATGAAGTTTTATCATTTGCACGTGCCGCTCGACGCTGTAACTTGCCATGATGATTTGTCTTTAGTGACTGATTAACAGACGATATTTTGACAGAAGGTAAAAGAACGATATGACCGCCACGAGCTGTCGAAATCAACCCGTCCCTAATGTAAAACCCTATATATAAACTACATATGTACGTGTGTTCTAAAAATCTGGCTTGAATTGTCATTCTGTGTTTATTTATACGCAGTACTTAAAATAAAGAAGTGTTCTTTTGTTGCCACGCTTATATTAGTTTGAGCTGTATGTATCTAAGTACAAGTATGTATGTATTTGGCTATGTAACGGAATCTTTGAACGTGATTTTTACACACGTTGAACGGTCAGATTAATATAAAATGTAGAATTATTATCGGGAACCTATGGACATTACACGATTTAATAAAAAAAAAATAATAAACTTAAAAAGTAAAAAAAATATTTTTTACTTTTCATGTTCATAAATAAATTGTCGTTTAAAAAAAAACCATGCTTTTATTGTTAAACTAAAACGTAAAAAAAATATTATAATATAAAAAACTGAAAACTATGGTTTTATAGTCAATTAAATAAAAAAAAATCTTAATGTAGGTATAAAATAATTGAGGAGAATTAATCGTTACTGTTCTAAAAGCGTGGGGTGTTATAAAAAATCGGAAATGCTAGTCGAAATTCACCTCATTTCGTTTGTGTGTTTTCCGTTTTTTTCTCGGCTTGGCGGGTGCGAGCGGGATGCTGGTAAAACAACATTCGCTTATCACTTTTCTATCAGTCGATCTATTTCAATATTAAATATAATAAATTATAGTTCATAGCAAAGACCCCAATAACATGTACCTATTTATATTTATTAATCTGACGAGTTGTCTGATCGTGGAACTGAGTGAGTTGTACGGAAGTACATTTTAAATTATGTTTACTCGTAGCCGCCATGATTGTTAATATAATTTTAGTCATACTAACGTGTCACCAAGCTCGCTGAACTATATAGAAGAAATCATACGTGCAGACTTTTATAATTCTAAATGGCAATATGTACAGTGCCATCTGTTATTGAATAGCCGAAACTTGAAACAATTTCAATAGGGTATGAAAAAAAGACTGCCTAGACTGCTTCGTTGGTCGAGTGGTTGCAAACGCGACTGCCGATCGGGAGGTCCTGGGTTTAAACCCGGGTCGGGTACTATTGGATTTTTCAAATTTAAAATTTCTAATAGTGACTCGGAGTCTGGATCTCTGCCCGGTGTATGGCAATAAGCTCACCATCTATTCCATGGGACGTAAACGTAACTGGTGGAACGAGGGAGTGTAGCACACTGTTCTGCCTACCTCTTCGGGGATTACAGGCGTGATGTTACTTTTTTTTCTCTGTATGAAAAAAGGTATTGACACTTACGGTCGCTCAACATGCTGTTTTGTGACACGTTTTATCATGTCGTGCGTCACATCAGTAGTTGTACCTCGTTCTATTTAAAAAATATAAGTTATTTTTTTAACAAGTACAAATTCTGATTAGTGTAGAAGTGTGTTTGTTCGCATGTTTGTTCTAATTTTACATAGCAACAAAAGAGTGAATTAAAACCATCAGAAACATAGATAGCTCTTAACGGACCTGGCAGTGACATAGACAGTATACAAAGCTTAGTATAACTGGAAATGTGTTCGCGATGCAATTTTGTTGGAAACCTTCATAGTAACAAATAAAGGAATCGGTGGGGTTCCGATAGGCTGGTTTACAATGGCTTAATGGTTAAGAGATACACTGCTCAGCTCAGCCCGACAAACAAATCGTTCTAATAACAAATAACAGTAGAAATAGCAATAGCGGTGATACCGCCACATCTTTACCTGCCGCCTACCTGCCGTTATTACCTAGTGCCGACTATTTCTCTATCTCTAATATCTCTCTCTCTCTCTAATCCCTAATTTCTAATTTCTCTATTTCTCTATCTCTAAGAACACACGAGTTCCGTACAGCGCGTTGCTGATTGTGTTATATGTTAAAACTACATTTGTTTTTCAAACTCACATAGAAAATAAAGAATAATGCATTTTCAAAATCATACTTTAGAAGGACATAACTGACCTGTGCTGTCCTTTTTAAAGTGTTCCTGAAACAAATAGCATAAATATTATTCAATAATTCATGGAAGTTGAACTAAACAAATGAAAACCGTACAAATACCATAAGGACCAATTAAAACTCCCAAGAGGCGTTCTTTCCAATTCGGTTCGAAGGACCACAAAATGTGAGTATGGGCTGAGACAAAGTCCGACACAATACTTGGTTGCTTCTTTGATAATAATGGATGGATGAAAATAAATCGATACTTTATAATGTTGGATACCCAAGTGGATGAAAGTATATTCTGAAGATATCTTTTTTATGCGAAGAGCAGAAGGTCGAGCTGTCGACGACGACGGGCTGATTATGGCGTGATGGCTAAGGGCTGATGGGCTTAGTTAAGAAACCCTAAACATAAAACGCGTTTCGACCGTAAAACGCGAAGGAGCTATGTAATAGTATTGATTTGTCGAAACAAATCAAATATGTTGAAAGTCAAGTAGTGTTCTAGGAGCCGTGAACTGTTCCCCTATTCATGTCCTGGCTTAACGACCAGATCAGGTGGATGGCAGCGGTGAATTACGTTATCATCAGAGCTGTGTACACAAAACTGTCAAGTTTTATAATGTTACGATCGAGCTACGATGATCGAGCTACTAAAAGCGTTTTTAAGCTACTCACAGTTTTCGTTTCATGTATAGATGTATGAACCGATGTTTTTTGGGATTTCCTGCAAAAGTAAAACACATTTTTTTGATGTTTCGTGTAACTTTAGACAAAGTATCTGTGCAACATGGGCAATATCAATGGAGCTGCACATCGGTTTCCAGCAGTGGAGTAGAATTCATTTTACACCTTCTTAAAAAGCCCCATATCCAAATCCAAAGTTGTATTAAGATAATAGTAGTAAGATAGATGTTATCAAAGGCATACTCTAAACTAATAAATCCACTCAGACTTCACTATCTTTAAATGCATACCTTCTCGACTCGCGCGACGAGCGGCTGTCCGAACCACTCCTATTATTCATAGTCATCTCTAGCACTCTATCGTGGCTTCGTCGTTTTCTCTTCGGGCGAGGCGGCCTTCGTTTGGTCTTCATGGACTTGGCCTGTCTCGCAGTGGAGCATCCTTGGAAGATTCGTCGGGAACAACCAGAGCAAAAAATCACACCGCGGAAAGTCTCCGCGTCTCGTAAGTCTGTTTCGCCGCAAACGTCTGCAAATGACTGACCTAGTGAGTGTTCATGTTGGCTACGCAATATTTTACCTTCCAACAAAGTTATAACTTCCATAAGTAAGATTAAAAGGAAACGTTGACACATTCGCAGATTATTATCGTTAATAATATTGTTACTGTTACGAGATGTGTAGACGCATCGATCATTTACATGTTAGAGTATGTTTGAACACGGTACCTATTAATTACAGTAATAATTTTGTTTCAATCCTATTGCTATCTGCAACCAGCACGCCTGAAGGTAACACTGCGTACATGTAATGTATCATTACGTGGTCTAGGAACAACTGATAAACAATTATTACGTCACACAGATACTTTTATTCAGCCGTAAAATGACTAATTGCTTGAATATGCTAATCGTGCAAATGATTAGTTTCATTAAGTATAGGCTATGCAGTCTGATAGACATGGAGATATAATATATAGAGTAGGGAAGACATACGGCTGCCTGTAAGCGTCAACGTCCGACGGTCAGAAAGAGAGAAACGATCGCGATACCCTATCTCTATCTCACTACTTACGCATGACTCACGCTAGCGCTACCTGTGCATGCGCGAGTAGAAAGAGACAGAGAGATAGGTAGCCCCATTTGCTTTCTTTTTTAGATGACTACATTTTAGGCTGGCTCCCCTAATCTACATATAATATATTTATGCTGATAGATCGGTACATCTGTCCGTGTGTAATTTTTTTAAAGATATTAGTGTCATTGAATACTAACAACATTTGCGGCATTGCTTGTGGTAGCTCAGACCGTTGTGGACAGCGCTCTCCCCTGGCGCGACTGCTGTGTCACAGTGCTGGCACACCTCGCAACTGGGGGGACACAGCAGTGTTAAAACCAAACAAAGAGAAATGCTTTGCAATGCAATAGTATAACTTTGTTAAATGATAAAGTACACTTTCATAAAGGCCGGTGCAGAGTCGTAAAGTACGCGAGTCGGTACGCGTGGCAAACTGTCTACCAAACCTTCCCGTGGAGGTAATTCATACGAATAATATAAAATTACTAATGATATAGAGAACACGTTTCCAAAGAAAGTGTGATCCGGTTTGTCCACAGGCGCATCTTTTCGGAACTATTTGCATGCAGTCGTTTCAGTTCTTCCTTTGTTATGGAAGGCTATTATTAATGTTCTTGGAAGGGAAAAATCCGTACATCCGTCCCTTGTCTGTACAGGGTCCATGGATAACATCTTCGTATATAAATAAAAGCATGAAATAAAACTGTGTAACGAATCAAATATAATACTTACGCCATTTTGGATTACAGTATTTTTTTGTATTTACTCTACATTTTCAGAAATATTCAAGGCGCGTTAAACTACCGCTGTCAATGATTTGACGTGATTGTGTCTCGAAAATAGAAAAAATAAACAAAACTAAAACGGCCATTATAGTGTATATGAAAAGTGCATACTTTGCAAATATATATTGAAAATTTGTATTTGTGGTATTATTGTATACTTAATAAGTCCCATTCTCATCAATTTACGACAGCAAATTTCGGGAAGTCGCCAGCGTAACCAAAGCATCGCAGATGGCAGACGCAGAACAACGTAATTGTTTCATCGCCAGGTGGATATTTATGTGTGTAGGATTATCATGTAATATTCGCGAACATTTTACTTGCATTCTAGAATGGTTTTATGGATGGAATGTATAAAACATCTCATATTGGACACTAGTTGCACTGATTGTTCCAGAGAGTATGTTGTAATCCAATTATTATATTTTTATTGGTCGGTTTACAACTTCTGTCTACCCCAGCTTGCATGCGTACATGCAGCTCGCGTACTAACCTACCGCGTGGCGCTCTTTTTTAAGGACAGAAAAAATCACTAACAACGTATTTAAATAACTACTCAACAATGCAAACATTCCATTTAAAAACTTGTATTGCAAGTCTGCAAGTATAGAAATATTGGACACTTTGTGTTCTGTGCCTACCCCGTAAGGAATTTGGCGTGAAGATATATACGAGTATGTTTACTTATATTGCAATGACTACGTAATTAAAATGATACAGCCAGAATGATCGAACTTCAGGTCCAGTAGCTAAAGACCGTGGCTACCCAGTAATTATGGGTTCGATTTCCACCCAGTACTAATATTTATGATCAACACCAGTAGTTATTTCGTGTCTGGGGGTAGTTTCTCAGTGTTCCCCTCACAGATGCTCTAGTTTCGCCTCATTTGGGATTAGTTAGTTGTAGGTGACTTGTCCTATCATGTTATTATCATCTGTCGCAAAGGAGTAGTCAAATAACAGAATATGAATTACATTGAAAATATAAGTATTTCCTTATTAATTTTCGTATTGACTCATTTCAAACACGCATGATCACGAAATTGTTCATCTTGTCAGGTTTTGGAAAAAAATGGACAAAAAGATTTATGAAAAAATGTATTCAATGTAGCAGAATTTGTAATGAATGTTATATAAAAAAAAACTAGATACCTTAATAAGATCTGTCGCCCAGCACCAAAAGATTCGTTAACATTTATTTCATTAAAATTAAACTTGTTACAATAACAAAATATACAAATGAACACTTTATAGAAATTATACAATATTTTTAATAGCAACGTTTTTCTTATAACACTTTTAAAAAATAATATATACGTATTAGTTTAATACAAATAAATAACAAAATCGTTATATTTTAAAACATTATAAAATCTGGGAAGCATATCTGCCATTTAACATAAAACATCGGGAACATTGTTAAGACTTCGCTTATATAATAAAAATTCTATTTAGCAAAAAAAAATAGGAATCTACTAAAACTATAAAAAAAATACATTTTTTTCATTTACTGGCCGGCAAAATGCTGCGTTTAATCTAAAGGTAGATGTTTATTATATAATTAAAATCGTAAAATTAATTTATTAAGTAATACTTATTTTAAAAGAACAGTATAAAGTGATAGGTACGTACAATTGGTGAGCCGCTCCACGAGCAAACAACGCGGTGGCGACATGTGTGCGGCAAGGTGTCAGGCAGACACTGTAAGTGGTCACACATAACACAGCTGTGAGATCGAGGTACAATTTAAATAAAGTGTATAAAGAAGGAATCCAATTTGAGATCAATTAAATTACAAAAATATTACATTTAAACTGTTATTTTCATAATCAGCTTCCGCTGTATAATTCTATACATCCAGAATTCACTTAAGCTATACAAATTAGAAAATACTGGCCCCTAAATTACAGTTCAAATTTAAACTAAAAAATGATAAGTAAACATATTAATTCTTATTTAGTGTATAGTTATAACTATGTTAAACATGTAATGAGCTGGCTTTGTATAATAATAATAATAAATTTAAATAAACATTTGAAACAAAACAATAAGTTTACAAAAATTATGAACTAGAATTAAAACCTAGAAGTCGACAGATTAAAATTTAGTACGAAGAGGCAGCAGAACCCATTGCACAGAACTCGGTGCTGGCGTGGTTACATTTTTTGAAAATGTATAATAGCTCTATATACCATATAACCCTTCTATATACTAGTCAACGGGCTCCGTAGGTAGGGTATGTTGGACGTCAGTTGGCGAACACGTTGAGAACATATTTCATACGATGATCAATCGGTTTATTGAAAATTTGTCCACGGCTATGAATACAGCAATCAGGAGAAACACTTCTCAGGTATAACGTACATATGTAGTGCTATTACTTCGGGTTAACTTGCATAACTTATACAACTTATACGAGTGGAACAATCTGTTCACCGAACCTGCCTTATAAGATTTTTTTACGCCTGCACCACAAAACTGGCCATTCCATTAGTTCTTATATGGTGTTTTGTTAAACCGTTCGGCGCGTTGTGACGATGTCCGTCCAAAGCGTCTCGGATTCAAATCGGATTCAAACGGTGTAATTTTTATATCGCTTATCGTAATTAAGTACAGATAACTTATACCAGATAAATATACATATATAAAACAATAGGAATTCCTCTACACTACTAATATTGCCACGAATGCCCTGTATAGCTTTATGTGGAACTTTGTTTTTGAGCACACTGCATTATTACAGATCGTATATCGAATAATAATGTCTTGAGATTCTATAACATAAAAAAATACTTTTTTATCATTAACTCATTTATTGTTCTGCTTTTAGATACAGGCCTCTTCTCAGAATGAGACACTATATGACTATATCTCTTAGTGTTAAATATTCAATAAAATAAAGGGACATTTTTATTCGATATGTATTCTGTATTCCTAATATTAAAATAATTTCATTTACATATATCCTCTAACATCTATTTAGGTACATTTCATATAAGTAAAGACACAATTAACGTGTAATATATATTTCATAGGGTGAAATGTTCCAATCCTAGTTTTTACATAACCATCTGAATGATACAGAAGTTTAATAAAAGAAGTATTGATCGATGATGGAACACCTGATGTTATATACTCACCGCATTCCAAATAAATCTGGAACACATCACGAGTAATTATGAAATCCTATCGAACCAATTGACGATGCGGTCCTACCTTTAGGAGAGTTAGGACACACGCTTAGCTCGTCAGTGTATGAGAATATTTACACATAAAAAACTTTAAACGTCAATGGCAAAGAAATAAGTGATCGCATTAGTGACCTACGGCGAAGGCCATCGATTCAATAAGTGTGAAAAAAAAGCGCAATTTAAATTTTCAATGATACACTGAGCTAGCGGCGATTTCAAATAATTGTAGTGATTATTCATCGATTGTTGTATTTATTTAACGTTAATTTTAATATTGTTGTATACAGGTTTCATTTGTGGTCTAATAATACGCCAACTAAAGTTTCAATCGACAGCAAGTACAATAAATTAAAACGCAAATCTTTCAGATCACGTTTTAACTTAAGAAATAATAAAACGTCATATTATATTATTAATAAGAATTACACAAGTAATATTGAATACTTAGTTTACGTACTGGCCTACGTTTACGATATTGCTGCTAATTGTACACTGCACAAAACGTACATAAATTATACATTACATCTCTTAGAATACAATTCTTAAAAATATGTTTGTTGTTGAGTGATTTTTGTGGAATCTGATGCCAGGTGCTTTCAGCAACCCATAATTATTTAAATCCTATATCAAGTAACAGTGAACTTGTATCCGTAAGATCACTGCTCGTAGCAGACGCAGCACAGTCGCAGAATACACAGTGCCCTTTCTACATACGTATCGCTCATTTGCGACTGGAGTGTATTATCTAAAAAATAGTCATTCAGAAAACAGTTCAGAAAGTTTGATATCATAATTATTCTATGACTATTATAATAGTCAGATATCATAGAATAGCCTATGTCATATAATATTATAGTAGTCATAGAATAATTATGACTTCAACCTTTCTGAACTGTTTTCTGAGAGAGAAGTGTTTTTGATATATTATACTGTAGTCGCAAATGAGCGCGATATTGTGGCCGCCGTCGCGCGCTGACTCAGTCCGCAGTGCGTGTACGCCATTACTATTATCATCTTATCAACTTTATAAAAATATACTTGTATATACTGCATTTGCTTAGATTATATTTTTTGTACCTATGACCAAATAACGCGTATCAAATTTAGAGGCACTAATGAACTGAGTAAAGTGGTTAGTCATTTTTAATGAGAAAAAATGTATAGAGATAATTATCACATGGCCTTTCTGCCACAAACTAACGTAGCGTAAAAGACGGGTTAGTTAAATTAATTTCATAAGGGTAGTAAGCTGTCTTCAGCATTTCATGCTACACGTATATATAATCATAAATATTACTGGCCCGAGTTTCAGCACATCCCGTAAAGGGCTATATATTGAAATGCATTACTTCCTTTTAACTTCATGTACGAATGCGCCTCCAGGCTCGGTGCTCAAGCGTCAACTGAAATACAATTACTCGTGGCGGGTCGTGACGTCACTTCGGTAAATGCATCGTTACACCAGTCTTGCAGAAGTGTAATCGCTGCGTCGATATATTTATGTGAAAATATTTTCTTTATCTTATTCAACAATTCCTTTAGATGTTTTTTTCTTATTATTTTAATAACACATTTTCTTTACATCTTATAAGTAAACATTTCCTCGACCATATTTATCATATTAGTGTTCGATTGATTGTCTAATTAGATTTGTTTCGATAGTATTCGATAATTTGACTCGATAGTGGTATTCCGTAAACTTTTATTTATTCATCATCATTATCTACCGATCTCAGTCGACTGCTCGACACAGGCCTCCGCCTAGGAGCGTCATCGCGCCCTTTCCTCGGCTTGCCGCATGACACATCCAGCTTCTATCTGCAGCCTTTAGCAGATTTTTATCGCACCGGGATTATTTATTTTAGTGTTACAACATTTTTAGTTCTATTATTTTCATATCTTTAAAACGTTAAAATACTTCTTTTCTTTTTCTGGGATTTCATTTATAATTAACGTTTCGGTTCATAATCTGAAATGTTCGAGAATTTTGTTGAATGTATATTTACTCAATGTCTCCGCATATGCAGTCCGAGATGGTCGGATCTGGCGAACGACCGCCTACAGAGCGGGCAGGTGAACGGCCTGTGACCGGTGTGTTTCCTCGTGTGACGGGTCAGCTCGTCTGACCGTGCGAAGCGCCATTCACAGCCAGCCCATCCACATGGGTAGGGCTTCTCTCCTGTAACCAGAAATAAACAATATAACATCTTGATAATAATAATTAAAGTATCATCTGGGAAAAAGTTTACACACGAATTTCTGTGCCGTGGTAGCCAGAATGCTGATTACCTATCATAAGTAGTTAAAGCTTACTTAGCTAAAAGCTTAGTTTTCATGACATATTAAATACAACGCTCGCATGCAAACTTACTCGTATAAAGAGCAGAACAACCACGTCCCAAGTTCTACAAAAGATTATTATGGAAACAGGTGAACTATTGTGGAAACAAGCCAGAAGTCATTTGGGTTCGTATGAGACTAAGAAAGGCTAAGAAACATCCGGGACTGAAGTCGATTGTGCAGCAGCTACGGAAACGTTCACTCTTTGTTCAACTTACCAGTGTGCGTCCGTTTGTGAGCCTTCAGATGCGAACTTTTCGTGTACACCTTATGACATCCAGCCACGTCACATTTGTGCAACCTTCGTCTGCTCTGTGCAGCGTCGTCGACCACTTCCATCTCATCCGCATCGACTTTTTTATCTTTACACTTGAAAGGTTTAATCTCTTTGTTGTCCGTTGAACATTTTGCTTCTGTTGTCTGTGTGGTTGTGCGAGCTGTCATTCGCCGTTGGGTCATGTGACATATGGAGCCTGTCAGAGCGTTTTGTAGGGCCGTGTTGATAAGGAAGTTCTTTATATCTATATCTGTTGTCATCGGTTTCAGTTGAGGGGGTAATGGGAAAGGAAAGGTCGGGGGTAGGAACGTCGGCTTTGATAGATGCATTGGCGTTTGTGGGGCTTGAGGAGTCAGTTGATTGAGCGCGTCTACGTTCGGGGGTTTTAGTCTGAAAATAAATATAGTTTATAAGATAAATATGATATACGTTCGTTTGCTGTAATTAGGTAGATTAAAGTTTAAATCCGTGACATTCTTGGTTAACTTAAATGTTGCACTACAAATCTATTAACATAACGATAGTCATTATTAGATTAGTGACCTGTTTATATTGTGTTTCAATTTTCTAGCACTCCTAAGGTCGGGACCAACTTTAATCTTGGGCACTTCATGATTTGACCTGTAATATACGAAAAATGGAATTGTAATACACATATTTTACGGCATTGACAGGAATATTGCGGTCGTTGTGATGAGATCAAATCGATGACTATGGATAACATGCTAATTATTCAGAATGCTTTTGGATTTGCAGTAGCTTTGTTAAATCGACGCGAAGATAAACAGCTTACATACATATATATTATATGCTTATATACATATAACAGTTTATATACATATTGTATATAAAACTGACTAAATAATCGGTCAACGCACAGCAAAAACCGCCAACCAATTGTGAAGTAGAGAAATGAAAGTAAGCAGTAAGAAAGGAATTTTGGAAATTTTATCCTTGAGGGGGCGAATAGGGATTAAAGATTTGCATGAAACCGGTTTGGAAGTTAAACACATGACATTTTATATTTCCGCTCTTACTTGGTAAAAAAACTAACGTGTTTTGGTTTTTATCATTTCTATTATTAAATCTATGTCTTATAATTATAGTTAATATGACGTATTATAATAACGAGTCCTGTGCGCGCGTAAACGCGGGCATAGCGTGGGTTCAATATACAAGTACATAGCAAGATTATACTTTTAATGAAATAAACATTTTACAGTCGGTTCACTGAACGTTGAGATTAAGCAAACAGTGTTAATTACTTTACAAGCGAAGGACGTAACTGAACATTTAATAACAAAACACTATTTAATTTTTTTAGATTGTTAGGCATTTGATTTTTAATTACTTTAATATACACATTATTTTGGACGTACCGTTTCCACCACAAGTTATACAACATTACCATTATGACGGATTTATTTCGTGTTTTTACTTTCAACGAGTTCAATAAGTATATGATATTGTGTCACGAATCTCTTATTTGTTGTATTTGGCTAATTACACAGGTCAGCACGAGTTTTGAGTCTGTATCTGTACCTCTGATTTGATTACGTATGCCTAACTGTAGAAAGAAAAAATATTTTTATCTTATAAAGTTTGCTTTTGTAGACACCAGAACGAAATTTAAAATTTCGTAGAAAAGCTCCATTTCTTAATTTCGATCATATTTAAAAGGAAAATATTTTATGAATTATATATTTTTATTGATTATAATTATAAAATACGGCATAAATTAACATAAAAACACAAAAAATGAATACAAAAAAGCTTTAAAAGTGAATACATTTGATTTTTCTTGTGTCAAATTCCAAAGTTTCTCGTATGAGCCCCCAAATGTAATCGCCCATCATGTTCTCATTATATTGTCCTTGATATCGTTGTTCAAAGTTCATTATATCCTGGTGGAAGCGTTCCCCCGCTCTTCTGAATGTTCACCCAAGTTATTTTTGAATGTATCCGAGTGCGCACGTAGCACGTGTACTTTGAGTGACATTCTGTAGCCCATGACTTCGAAGCTGTCAATAGATAGGTAGATTTGGATATTCGATCTTCTTAGCATTTTTGCCAGTCGACGCTTA
>DWJK01003896.1:0-12580 GCA_018248815.1 Croniades pieria auraria
CGATAATCTACCCCCATAGACTACAAATGGGCCAAGAATTCACGCTCATGCACGATAACGCCCGTCCGCACACAGCGAGAGTGGTGACGAGATGGTTGCAGGAACACGACGTATCGGTCTTAGGCTGGCCCGCTCAATCACCTGACCTAAACCCCATAGAGCACGCGTGGGACATGCTCCAAAGAAGGGCTTTGAGGAATTTCCCTGCAAACATTGCGACGGAAGAGCAACTTTTTTTGCATCTTAGCCGGACCTGGGACAATATACCGCAGCAAGACTTGGATAACTTAATCCAAAGTATGAAAAATCGTTGCAGGACCGTTATAAATGTCATGGGTGGTTTTACAGACTACTGATTTTTCACATAACTGTTAAAAACAATAACTTTTCCTTATTTTTCACATTTTCTTGAGAAACACATTCATTGTTAGTTTTACCATTATTTTACGTTTTTTCTTTATTCAAGTATAAAATTGTTTACGCAACATAATAAGGTTTTTTTATTCTGGAGTATGGATTCAGATGGATTCAGATAAATGGGCTTTATAAAAATATACACATGTTGTATGCTATCTTTAATAAATTTTGAGATAATTGAGTAAATTCAAAATATCCCTAGGCAGTGTTGTGTCCATTATTAGACAAAATTCCAGTATACAATATACTCTACATAAAATATTAGTAACAGTACTAATATTTATCTAAAGTATGTTCTTATAGCGATTAATTTTTTTCTGTGACGCGAAATGACTTGAAGACATTCCTGCCCACACATAGAGTCCACATGTTGGATTTGTTTCATTCTACTTATGACGAAATTACTAGTAACTAAGACAATGTGCTTCAAAAAATGTATGGCACTAACGTCAGAAACTGTAAATTGGCATAATTATTTTGCCTGAAAGGATGCACTCATATCCTTGTACGTCATGATTATCTTCATCATCCTTGAACGTACAAAAACAATATTTAGTCTTATTTCAAACATATGGTGACGTCAAATTTGTAACACTTTTGTTGAAACATCATAAAAGTGTCCCGGATAGTGATATGTCGATAGGATGCTGCTGTCGTTGTACGTCATGCCGCTAGGGTTGCCAACCGTGCAATAATACATGACAGTTAACACGTGTTTGATTGGCCCCTTGGTCCAATTGTTAGTAAACTTAACTGTCAAACCGGGACTATGACTTGCTCAACACCCGGAACAAATATTTGTGTGACGAGCTCGTCTCGATGCGACGTTCAACATTCAAGACCCATGAGAAATTACATATATGTATCAAGATAAACTAGTCTAAGTCTAGTTCGTGATAAAAAACATAGTAGAGACCGAAGAGCAGAGAGCGTAGGTTAATTTTGATACACTTTTTACCGCTCATGACCCTTGCAACGTGCCGGCCACCAAATAGTAAGCAACGGCAAAACATCGATAGCTCCGTTCTTTCGGGTCCATTTAAATATTCTTGCAGTAAATAAATTCAAGTTCACGCCGAAACTTTGGTGTTATGATAACTTGCAAGAAAGAATGTGGATGAGCTACCACTAGAATACTTAATACAGCCGCTATTTCGAGTGGTCTATAAATTAAGGGTAAAATTTTGACATCCCTAAACACGGTGTGGGTGGCGTTTGTTTTTGCCTTCTCGCTAAGAACGGATGACGCACTTAGCGCCGGCGGCGCCCTTATGATAAATACAGTTGTAACTGATGACACCCCGCTGTATGTTAGATAAACATAATATGACGCCTATATTTCCCCGAAGGGGTAGGCAGAGGTGCGTAGTACACTCTTACGTTTCACCAATTACATTTACGTGCCCACCATAGAACGGGGGGTGAGCCTACCGACATACACCGGGCACGGATTCAGACTCCGAGTGACTACTAGAAATTCTAAGTACCTGGGAATCGAGGGACCTCTCAGTCAGCTGTTGTCCTTGCAATCACTCGCCTAACAGGGCGGTATATTATATATAATATTGTTGATTAAATAATAACTAAATACGTAAAACAAAGTATCGACAAAAACCAACTGTGCGCCGCAAGTATTTGTAAAACAGCAAACACATCACAGTAACACAACAGTAGTTCCTTTGACGCTTTCATTGGAAACCAGACGTGTTTTATTGTAGGTTGTGTATTCATCAAGTACTTATAAGTTTTCTATTATTACTTTGCGCTTTAAGACGTTACCGCAAAGGGTCCTTATTTTATCACTTGAATTACCACTGATCCTTTCTTAGAACAGGTTAAATCTGAATTACCATCCGTTACATGTTATTGTAGTCAAAATGAAATTTGATGACATGTTCCAACTTGAAACACTTTGTTAGTGAAATCAATCTCTATTGAAAGTAACGTGTTTTTATGTGTTTTATAATTTTTGTACAGTCATGATAGCCGTTAACAATCGAATTTAAGGCGAAGCTAGAAAAAATAAATAAGAAAATTAAATGCATGAATCTAAACTATTTAACATGAAAGCAAACCAGACCCCAGGCCGTAGCCTACTTATTCATAGATATTAAGGTCATTTGGCAACTTCAGTTCAATTTTTAAATACCGCTTTTACAAACATTGATTTATTTCTTTTGGAGAGGCCCATTTCCAGCATTAGACGACGACCGGCTGATGATTTTATTTTATTTATTTATTTATTTATTTAGTTGCACCAACAAAGTGTACACTGTTACTATAACATATAATACAGAAGCGCCAACATTAGGTGAGTGTCACCTCAATTACAGGTGCAAAGGTCATGAACAAATTAGAAGGACATTACAATCGGTACATTATTTCCACAAAGATAATACTGTTATGAATAGCAATTAAATAACAGAACATTATCACACAACGCGTTAAACGTATTAATAGGAAAAGTTCTTGAAACGTATTAATAGGAAAGGATCTTATTGAAATAGTAATAAATTTAAAATATACAATACTAAAATATTTCGTTATAAACAAAATTCGATTTAACATGAGGTAATATGTCACCGATATTAAAAAAAAAAAAATAATTATTATAATAATAATATTCAAAAATTACTAAAATTAACAATCATGAATTTACTATTATATAATTAGGTTTTACAATTAATAAATTAATAACCATCCACCAATTAGCAATTGTCAATAATATTAAAATTTGTCAAGAACATATAAAGAGAGAAAAAAAAAAAACGATATTCTTACTCATAAGCTTCGGACATATGGAAATGACAAAATGCCAAAATAAACACACAATGCGAACATTTCACATTGCTTCGATCCACGTGCGAAGGAAGTCCTCCTGGTTCTTATCAAATAGGTCAGTTTCTGGCTGATCAACGAGTCAGAAGCCTCTTAAACTGACGTGCATGTATGAAGATAGTTTTAAAATAGGGCAAAATAAGCCCCCGAGGTCTGTAAAAGGATAGATATTAAGAGAGTGAGAGTAAGATATGAGATGATCCGACAGAGAATCAAAGTTACCGATATAGCCCGAAGAATTAGCAACCTGAAGTGGCAGTGGGTTGATCGAATGATCGAATGGTTGATTGAAAATGTAGCGTAGGACTGCCTCCATCTAGGCGGAGTAACCATATACGCAGTGGCTGGCAGCAGTTGGATGCGACGAGTTGAAGTTCGAGCTCAGTAGCGTGCTACTGAAGAGGCATATGTCCAGCAGTGGACGGAAATAGGCTGATAATGATGATGATGATGAAGAGTAGGACTTGACGTGATGGTTAAATATTAATAAATATAAGATTTACACAAATCAGTGAATTGGTGTAACTGTTACAGTGAATATGTCAACTGTTATGTAACACAATATAAATATATTTCGTTTATATTAAAGTTTTAAACACTCATGCTCCAACGCCAGTATCGTTTTTCATCTCATGTGTAATTCTTTTGTCCCCTAAGTAAGGGTCTATCCACGTCCCCTCAAACAATATGAGAGTTAAACCATTTCTAATTACAGGGTGTTTCGCTTTGTGCAGGTGGCGAGCAAATAAAACGAAATTTTCTCAAGCCCTGTAGCGAACAATTATGCGGGCCTTAAATTGTTTCGAGGATGGCTTTGCGGTTGCGTGATATTAAGGCTTTTAAGGTGAAAAAGTTTGGGATATTTGTTTAGATAGGTTTTTTATGGTAAATAGCTAATGAAACGTATTTTAGGCTCGTTATAGAGAGGTATAGTATCGTTATAGTAACTATCAAATGGTGCGTATCGTTCGGTTGATAATATCATTTTATTTATATTTATTTATTTATTGCATTAGATTTTTGTATGTCGATTTCATTAATCTGCATTGTATCTTTTTTGGCATAACACTAATTAAAATAAGACCAATTAACAGTACTGTTACGATCCCTGAAGTAAATGTTCAGGCGTATAGGTATTGTATCTTGCTGTTTTATATCAATGTATCGTCGAAGGTTACACATAAATAAAACAGAAAACATACATAGATTTCCTGACTTTTTTAGACATTGGACTGGACTTATTTAGAAATAAATAAATAAAATATTGATTTTAATATCTCCCGATAATCTTAGTTGTCGACTATACATTCTTTTAAATATTAAATCATTCATGTTATTACTAGTATTAAGGTTTATTTATGTATGTATGTGTGTCTAAGTAATTGCACATCTACCGCGCTGGTCATTTTTTTGAAAATTGTTTGACGTAAAAATAAAAATATTAAATAAAATTTATTTTTATAAAATGCGTAACAGCGACATCTAGCGGAATAAGAAACATAAGCGAAGTCAACGCTTGCAAATTAAGCAACATTATACTGATACTGGCTGTTATAAACGATAATGTTCAAGGGAGCTATGCTAGAGCAGTTATAAACATGCGAAACCACGATTTACAGCGCTTATATTGTTTTATTACCTAGGTAATAAAACAATATATCCCCATACGTAACTTCACGCCCCTAATCTCTGAAGCGGTGGGCAGAGGACTACAGTACACTCCCATATTTCACCAGTTACCTTTAGGTATCACAATGGTGAATTAGCAAACTACCGCTATTGCAGGACAGCGTCAATAATAACCTCTGCCTACCCCTCCGAGGATAACAGGTGTGATGTTACGTTCTTGGAAACTAATTAACAAATTCATGTTTGCAACAGCTGCGCGGTCCCTGGCTTCGACCAAACCTCGATAGATTCCGCAAATCGAATAACCGCTTATTTCGCCTGTTCGCCACCCGACGAAACGAATGGCGTAATGTTGCGCATAAAATTGAATGACACGAACTGTCTATGCATATTCAATTGTGATATTATTCAAATGAGCCGTACGTCCAGCGTTTCGATAAATTGATGATATTGTCGAGCGATTTGCAGTAAAAGCGATAACGAAATTAGTTTTTCACAGCTTGGTTAAGGAAAGGTTCGAGAATTAGAAGCGTCGACACTATAATTTAAATACGAGTATGTGAATGATTGTTTTATAAGGGATCTAACTTATCGGAAATGGGAGGTAAAGCCAAATTATTCCGTGCTTTGAAGAGCACGCTGAGGTCACGAATACATGATCTTAGCGTGACATGACTTTAGCACGACATGTGCAAGATACATGTCCATAGGTGACGGTGACCACTTACCAGCAGGTGGCCCATCTTTCCTCGCTTTAGGAATAAAAAAAACCTAACTTTCATAAGTAGGTCGCAATAACTTGTCTAAACGCAGGTGAAAAACCTTTTAAATGTTAATTGGTAACTAACTGGTATTTTTGCCACTTGAAACTTCGGCTGGCATAAGGTCCGGACCTTTCCTATTTCTAGCATAACAATAATATCCTGGGTCAACCTCAAACGCAGCCATCTGATCCCAAACTAACAGACCCTGTACTATGGTAACCAGACAATTGGATAAATAAATACATTTCTAATTAAATGTTAAACTAGAATTTTACATTCTGACATGAAAGAAATACTCTTGCTTGTTTTACGAATGATTGTTTTGAGAACATAACTCATGACTGCTAGCTCCGTTGGTTTACTAACCAATGGAGCAGTTAATTATATGAAAAAATACAATGACCATTTTCTTAATGAAATTATCTAATGTTTGTTCTATTACATTTGTGTTATGACGTGTTGCTTAAACGACCACTGCAGCGGAAACAGCCCCTGCTCGCGGCCGGAAGGGGATACGGTCTGCGGCCCACTGTTCGTGTGTACGATTCTTTGGACTGAATACTGATATACTTCATATAAAGCGTTATACAGAGCGCTATATGCAAAATATATAGGTATGTCTACATAGCCTTTTTTCATTTATTTTATCAACACACAATCATATTAATTGACTGCCTCGTTGGTCGAGTGTTAACAGGCGCGACTGCCGATCGGGAGGTCCTGGGTTCAAATCCCGGGTTCGGGTACTATTGGATTTTTCTAATTTAGAATTTCTAGTATTGACTCGGAGTCTAGAATTGTGTTCCCGGTGTATAACAATAGGCTCACCACCTATTCCATGGGACTTAAACGTAACTGATGAAATGCGGAAGTGTACTACGCTCCTCTGTCTATCCCTTCGGGGATTACAGGCGTGATGTCACGTTTTACATATTCTAATGTTAGCTTTAGTATTACCATAATTGTTTATATGCAAACTGTAGGTAAAGTTATTAATTTAAAATTACCCATGTTCCTTCACATACTCTTTATGCAGTTATTAAGTACTAAACTGTATACAGGGTGGTTGTTATTGGCAAGCACAAGCCTAAAATGTATTGCACTAATTATAAAAAGGGGCTTTTTATCATAGTTATTCCTTTTACCTAAAAGGGGCTTCAATGGAAGATACATAAAAAGGGGCTTCCTACAACAGTTATCCCTTTTACTTAAAAGGGGCTTCTATGTAAGATACATATTATAATGCAGAAGTTGTATAGCTTATCAAAATAAATTTTCTTATTTATGGTTATAAACGTTTGTTGAAGGCATATGTATTGGAAAGTAATTTAGGAACGAGTACTGAGAATAGCTTATTATATTTAAAAAATAAATTATTTTTCAAATAACAACTCCCTTATAAGTATGTTTGAAAGTAAATTAAAATAATTTATCATCTGGATCGGCTTGAAATTTGAAAAATGCATGGAAATTTTTAATGAATAATATTTTTTTTTTTTTTTCATAACTACAAAAGAATTAAACATTTAAAATCAGTCGCGCGACTAACAAAACATAATGCTTCTATATTAAACACACTGCTGTATTGTTGAACTTCACACCTGGAATTATTTTCTCATAAAACACCGTAAAACTGTATTATCGTCGCTTAAAATTTTATTAACGTCCTTAAAAAGGGCGTAAACCGGAAAGTAATAAAAGGCCCATAACTCATTAAGTTGGACCACTTATGAATAATAAACTTTATTACCTTCGCCATAACCTCGCCGGAAGTGCAAGCTTTAAATTGCCGGCTTCGAGGAATTTCATTATTGGAATATAAAGTTGGTGATACACATGCGTAAACTGATAGAATTTTAACACTATCGAAATTAATATGGGTTACCATATATTTTAGATCGGCGATGTGTAATAGTTTTAGTTTAGTAATAGTTTTGTAAAAACTATTTCTAATAACCAATAATCATTGCACCTATTTTCTTAATTCGACCGGTTTATTCTTCGTGCTCAATAGTCCTTGCATGAGTCACTGCGCTTATTTTCTTGATTCGACCGGTTTATTCGTCGTGCTAAATAGTCATTGCATGAGTCATTGCGCTTATTTTCTTGATTCGACCCGTTTATTAGTCGTGCTAAATCGTTCTTTGAAGAGTCGCTGCACCTGATCAGACTTTGCATATGCTGAAATCTTTCTAACTTCAAATCGGTTTAATGAATAGCGAGCAGTATATGATCTCCAAACCATTGTTCGTGTTCCTGTAACGGAAAGTATTTTGTTGTTATAAAATAGTCATTACAAAGCCAGATTTAAAAGGATTCCGAAACATCTGAATTTATGAATGATAGTCAATTATCTTAAGGATTTATTTTAAAATATTTACACGTTTGCTGGGCTGGTATAATCTTTTAAATATTCAACGTAAGCTAATTATTTCAGATATTCATTAATTATCTGTTTCCTAAGGGTCTTACCCTTAATTTTAATCCCTTCAATTAATTAAACTTGTTGTGCCAATTAGGTAAATTGGGTAATGTTTGTTAAACCTGTGTAACAAAAAGTTATAGTTGGGAAATTTAATTATTGATTTATCTTTTAATAAATAAAATGTTAATTGATAAATTATAATAAAGTATGTCAAAAGTTATATAAAAAATATTAATAGTTTTACATCAGACTTTTCACTTTAAGCTGAAAAGTGATTTGTTATGAACAAATAACCTCGCTTAGGTACAGAAGTCTCATAGCGCTGCGTCAGGTAATCCAGTTAAATGCCTCATGTTAACTGGATAGACTACGAATAATTGCATTAATCTCACCGCTTTGTTCGACGTGGATCCAGTAAACGGCAAGGGAATCCGAGGACGGCATATTGGAACATTTGTTCCAATAGATTCTAACTAGCGATAAAATATATCTATCACGTTATACGTTAAATGTCTAATACACAGCGTGATTTTTTTTCACGAAAACTTCACAGGGTTTTTTAACAAAATTAAATATTCCATTTTCTTGGAGACCAGTTATTGAGTACATTGCAGATAACCGAAGGGTTTTAATCTATTTGTTCCTCTACCCGATAGATTTATATACGACACTTGTTAAGTATTCAAATATGTATCATGTAGCCATTGGAAAAAATTGGCAAACCTACTAAAAGAAATAGGGAAAACACCTCGGATTACGCATAATAATTATTAAAATTTGTTGCAGTTGCGTTTTGGAAAAACGGTAGTGACTTTAGCTGTGAAGTTATGGGATACACCATACGAAATAAAGGCACATCTCGTATTAAGTGTCTTATAGCTTTGCATCGGATAATCACATTAAATTCAGCGTGTAAGCTCAACGGACCAGTAATAATCTCATTAAAATCATCGCTTTGCTACAAAGGCGTTTCAGTAAACGTAAGGGCCTAAGGATAATACTAAGGTACGTATGATAAAGGATCTCCACCAACATGAACATAGTTTAAGGTAAACTGTGCACTAACGATAGGGAAATGGATTTTAATAATTTTCCTGCATACTTTAGAACTTATAAGGAACAAAAAAGTAAAGTGTATGAAGTCTGCCAACCCGCACTTGGCCAGCGTGGCGGACTAAGGCCTTAACCATCTCAATATGAAAGGAGACCCATATTTCAACAGTGGAGTGTTAATGGGTCGATTATTATTATTTTAATTTCATTTATTTTAATAATAAAGAGTGCTTGTGTTTTTTATTCTATAAACAAATCTTAAAAAGTAATGATAAGTGGTTGTTCAGGCCGTCGTTTATAATTAATTTTTAATAGAAATAAAATCTTAAGTTTATCCTAAATTGTTAGAGATTTATTACATAAACATCAATTAACATTGTTCAAAATTGTCCAGATTTTAATTTTCAGTTCTTACATGCCTTAAGGGACCTGGCGTAATGACGTAATAATAATAAGAAATAGATGTAAACATGATAATATAAAATGCAAATTACTTTTCATACATGAAAATCTAATGGCTGTAATAATTTTACTTAAGGGTAAAACCAGGTAAAACTAGGTATAAGATTCACTATATTTACCGATATGGCATTGTATAGAATACGATCTAAGAACCTTTTAAATCCTATATAATGGAGGCACAGGAGAATAAAGGATGTTAGTATCAGGTTAACGATTCATTGCAGCATTAAGTATATCAACGCTTCAATGATTTAATATTGTAGAGCCGATAAATTTCGCTGGGCTTTAGCCCAGGTATATGTGGCTACGAGATTTCCTAACTCCCGAAAATCGCACGAAAGTCAGTCAGTCATGCAAGTCAGCTCAAAATTCGGCAGATAAACTGACCAAATAAGAACAAAACAAACCGTGTGTTGGACCTTTGTTTAACCAAAATGAACTGACGGTGAAATTTAGAATAATGCTACAAATCTCTTAAGGGTGCGTTGGACACATAAGAGACGTTCCGAATTAATCCTCGAGGGTAGTAACAAATCTGTGGTGGAACGCAGGTAGAATGTCAATTCTATCGGGTATTGAGATACAGATGTCTATGGGTTTCACATACCATTCGGTCTACAGTAACCAATTCTTTTGTTTTCGGGGTCATATCCTGCGAGGGTACATCGAAACGCTGAAAGCGGTACTGAGTTACGTGAGATTTTTACCATGCTAAAACTCTTTTTTAATTAAATTATTTCTCTCGACTTCATCTGTGCTGATAAGAGGACTTCGGGATTTCTAACGGAACGCACTGGTGACTTTAAGCGAGCTACTTCCCTACGGGTCCTTTGCTGTGAGTACTAAGGAATTTTGGAAATTCCATTTCTAAAGGGGTAAATAAGGGCTTAAAGGTTGTACAAAATTTCGTCGAAAATATCCACTTGAAATTTTAGATTCATTTTCCTGGTTAGCAAAAAAAAAAATGTGATAATTGATTTTTCGAAATTCGAACCCTAAAAAAATAAAATAGGGGTTGACATTTTAGATCTACACCCTCATTCAACACAACATTTTATGATCTATTAGAACATACTGTAACATGACTTGAGCGCAAGCAAAGCTGAGGGCACAAGCTAGTTCTGATATATACTGTTACAGGCGGTATATTAAAATCACATTCATATATCCGAACAACACAGTTGTAGATAACGCGAGAATGAAAGCTGCCGCACCACAGCCACGAGCACAGTTAATATTTAACCGTATATATTTATCTCCGTGAAATTGATGCCGACGGGTTTCCTGTGTGTTCTATGTCGGTCTTTTCATCGTTATTCGTGGTCGATTCTTTTGTTTGTGAAAATCGAAGCTATTAAATGTTCGTTATAAAAAATATTTCGTATTTTTCACTCGGTTTTAAGGGTTATGGTAATTTCAATAAATGTTATTATGTCGTCAGGTCGAGTCCTTAATGGAGTAGGGAGAAAGCGAGAGAGAGATGTGAAAATCGAAATCGGTATTATATGTTCGTAATGAAAATCATTTCACTTTTTTCATCCGGCTTTATGAATTAGTGTTACGTAAATTACTGTTATTATACCGTCAGGTCAGGTCTCTTATGTGGTAGGTAGAGAGCATGTTTATTTATATTTTACGTTTACATTTTTTGTACTTTTATTTATTACATCCTAGACTCCATCTCGCTTTCCATCAGATGATAATCCAACCAAACGCGAGCTTATTTCTACATTAAAAAAATATGTATCAGTATTTCAGATATACTCATTGAGAAATGGATTGAGATTTTCAGGTGACACATCGCTTAGTTCCATTTATGAAACTTCGTATATAATAATAAACCGGCATTTTGACGTCATCTAGACAATAATGTACTTGGGAGAAGTTTAATCAAAGTACCTTGTGCGGATAAAAAAACTACGAGAATCATCTATCCATCCATTTCTGGTAGACGTTCCGCTAACCAGAACGAAGCGATATTCTTCATCGTTATTAATTCGGACGGTCAAGGAGTGGAATTCCCTGCCTGCGTCTGTGGGCAAGCTTGCTACATCATAGGCCACATCGTTGCTTTCCATCAGCCAAGTCTGTGGCCAAAAGCTAGCCTATTGAGTATAAAAAAAGAGAGAAACCGATCATAATGTTGTAATAGGAGATATTTAATTAAATTATTTGTGTCTAGCTGTTCTTTTGAATATGTGGCCTTGGATAGTTGGCTCGCTATGATTAAATAACTATTTTATGAGAACAAGTGATACAAAAGTAAGCGATGAATATAATTATGGTGAAGTAAACGTCTTGGTGGTGGTGGTAAAATAAGTAAATGTCTTGGTGCCGTTGCCTACCCCGTAAGGAACCTGGCGTGAAGATCTGATGATAATAATAAAATCATATATTACAAATGTATTAGGACTTTCAATCATCCGTTCTCTGACATAGCTGCGATCAGCGGTAGCTCTGAAGGTCTGATACTAGTCGGACTATTTTGAAAAAACATGTGACTTAAGGCGGTATGCGTTTTATGGATATTAATTGAAAGTCAATTATTGATATTCATAACGTTTCATAATAAAATATTTTAGGACATGTTACTTTAATTCTCAACCTTTAATTATTGTTACTTGAGATAATGGGTACATTATAGTCGGGTTTTATTGAAAAATCGTATGCGAGTTAAGGCGGCATACGATTTATTGATATGACTTAAAAGTACTAATAATAATAATATAGTAATAATAACGTAACATTACGCCTGTAATCCCTGAAGAGGTAGGCAGAAGATTGTAGTACAACCCCACGTTTCACCAGTTACGTTTAAGTCCCATGGAATAGGTGGTGAGCCTACACCGTGCACAGATCCAGAATCCGAGTCACTACTAGAAATTCTAAATTAGAAAAATCCAATAGTACCCGACCAGGGACTTGAACCCAGAACCTCCCGATCGGCAGTCGCATTTGCAACCACTCGACCAACGAGGCAATCTAGGTAATA
>DWJK01003897.1:0-12580 GCA_018248815.1 Croniades pieria auraria
GCAATATCGGCCAACGTACTGTTAACTATATAAACATTTTCATTGTTTAAACAAATCTTTGATCTTAAACAAAAATACCAATTTTACAAAATGTTATGAAACGCTTTGTACAATTAATATGGCCACATTTAATAATCGAAATTTAAAATTGTAACCGTAACTGTCAGTGACACTAAATTAATTCGTATTGTATTTTAAATAATGAATAATTATGCATTCACATTAAAATGTGTAATTAAATTTTAATAATTAATAAACATATTATTACAAACAGAAATAGAAATTGAAACAGAATTGAAAAATTGCAAGCTATTATTTGTTACATGTAACAAATATATTGCATAATTTATTGCCTTATAAAATTTCTTTTGGAACATTTTATATTACATTCGAACATGCACAAAAGATTGGAATTTATACATAAAAATTACGAACCGTCGACATTTTCTGTGTGAGCAACACCGTAAGTAAATATTTTGCTTCTTCGGTTGATTTGGGACCGAAAAGCGATTTGTACAGGGATTTCGTATATTAGCCGCAGACAGCTGAGTGTATCATATTTCAAACTGATACATAATATTTTATACCCTATTACAAAGCGCATTGGGTTACGATTGCTTTGACGGAGACATTTGTGGCTAGATTTTACTACGCTACGCAAGTTGTTTTTGGCATTATGTTTCATCTTTTGTTTTATTTCACACAATGGCTTGCGGCTGGCCAATAGAAATTTTAAATTTCTAATTTTAAAATTAAAATCAGTCGACTTAACTGTCTTGTTAAATGATTATTATTTTCATACGATGCGTTGTGAAGTTAAAAAAAAAAAAATAATAATAATAATAACGATAAGAAAAAGAATATATTAAAAACAGATTTTAAATAATCTATAAATAGTAGATAAGTATAAGTTTATTCAGAAACAGGGTAATTTTTTTTTATTTTACCCACATTCAGATAACTGCGATTCAACGATTTATTAATAGTACCTTACATTCAGAGTTAGTAAATAGTAATTAAAAATAATATTCGTTGATTTAATAAGTAAATTTATGAGTTATTTATTAAATTATAAATTACCTATTTTACAATTTGTGACAAATGAAACGAATTGATTTATGTAGATACCTATTACGTATAATAATTAAATAATAATTCGACATTTGAATAATTCGTTATGTGATCAGTCATTACTGAAGTAAATCTAGAGTGAATGCTTATCTCAGAGGCCTTAAAAATATATTTTACTTAATAAAGTGGGTCCTCGCAATCAACTTATGCGAGCGTATCAAATGCAGGTCGCTGCAGAGGTTATCTTACAACCAATTAGAAAACAAAGTGATAATTTATACATAAATATTTATATTCATACTTCGTTATATCAGTTGATGATATAACGAAACTTCAGCCTTGAACAGTTTGCGCAGATAACTCGGATGGTTTGAAAATGTAATCCCGTGATCGTGATATCCATTGACGGAAGCATCAATTTGCGAATAGGTCACAGAGCAATAAACCGCAGTATGCATTTGAATAGCAGTCATAGCGCAGCACAATGATAGCGTAAGATAGCGACGATAGCGTAGTATTGTACAGATAGTCTACTATAACAATAATAACCTAATGGTTTGGATGGCAATCTCTCACTCTGTGGAACTAGAGATTAGAAACCCTGCAAGCCACTCTGATTATATTATGTTCTAATTATATATGTCCGGGGATGACTCACGTATGCTTTTCGAAATTACCCGGAAAGTTTCCAACCTGTACGAGGTCCTTCTTCATGAGCTCCCGCCAATCGTAGTGAGACCGCGGCAGAGATAACTATAACGGTGAACAAAAACATCGTATGGAAACCTGCATGACGTAGTATTGAAAATAAGAATATGAACACCTTAGTATGTGCGAAATGCAGTCGAAACGGTTCCTTTTTTTAAATATATTCGCAATAAATCGGCGTAACAGATGTATAGTTTTGTAAATTTAACAATAATTGACTTTACGTTCTCCTGGAAACAGATCAACAGAACAATTATCACCGCAAAGCGCACTGGACGTGTTATGCTTGTCCGATTACGTGTAAATTATTCGACAATTAGCGAAGCATTGGTCAATTTCAAATACTACACAATGTTAAAATACTGCCAAAAGTTAGACTACTGTCTGAAGTTAAGATACTATTAAGGGCTAAGATACCATCAAAGGTTTGGCAGGTACAGTAGCATATGCTAATATTCATCAATAAACAAAAATTCTAAAAATTAGAAGTACACAGAAAACTTGAGGGGAGGTTTACAACGACATTACATCAGAAGTCTACCAGAACTGTAAGTCTGAAGTAAATATATTTCACTTGGTCACAATATATTGTAATTGTTTATAGTAATACATTCATTATAAACCAAATTCACCGGGAATATAAACCCAAAAACCAACCACAAACAACAAAATTACAAACCTGAACGATGTCACACGTAGAATTAATCGTGTACATTTGAAAATTCCTAGCAGTGTGAAAATTGTAGCAGTTTTCGAATTTTGCACAGTTACACAACGTTTGGCGGAAAATCGGTTCACAATCAGGTCACCGTGCGATTCGAACTACAGTACACACCTAAATTCTATCTTTCTAGCTATTTGTGAATATCTCGATCTAATTTCAAAAACACCGACATAAAATCTCATGCGTATTGTCGTTTGCAAATAAACATTTCTAGGTGCGAATTATTAAAAATTCAAACACTGTTTTCGGAGATTCGCACACACGCCGATATTGTCGGAATATCGGTCCGCCGAACAGGTCAACGGTACGATTCTAACCGCAGTGCACAAGTAAAATCCATTGTTTGTTCAACTCCGTATGAACGGTTTCGCATTACATTGGTTCAATCATTCAAATTTATTGATACTATAGTAATAATTGGTTAAAAATATCTATACTTAGTATCGGTTAATATTAAAACGTTGTACGTACTGTATAATATTTTTTTCCATAAACATTTCGTAGCGCAAAAAAACGAACTCTTGTCAAGGAATTCTGGTATTTTAGTTTAGCGATTCAAGTTTCTACACTGGGCTTTATATTATTTAGCAATTTATACGTATTATAATATCCTTCAAAATTAATGACTAATAATTTTTGTATGTCATAATATAGGGCTCCGGTATCATTGTAAACACTACGGTTTATATGTAATGGTTTCATGAAACGGAGGCTCTATTCCACGGCTGAACACCTTTATAATTGGCAGTACGGTTTAACTTATTAACCTAAATTTTTAATCCAATAAACTATATTCTAACTACAAATGATAACTTAGGTAATACCTACAAGTTAATTGAACAGTTTCGTGGACAATCGTTTATATACGTGGGCTTTAATAGAAAAAAAAAAGAATACAAATGTTTTAGTAAATTGCTTATTTAAAAAAATACTTTACATTACACTGTAATGTATTACACGAAATATCTTAAATTATGTAATTAATAATTATGTGAATAAAAACTTCCATCAATTTAATTCTTAATTCAAAGTACACTTGTAAAAAAATATGTTGTTTGTGAAATAAAATTCATACTGCCTGCCATAAACAACAAAACCATATTAAATACCACTAGGAAAGAATAATTTAAAATTCAATATAAATATCGGAATCCTAAAACTTATTGGTGTTCGAAATTTGAAAATTCCAACAATCGTTCTACTATTGCCATAACATCGGTTAGCAAATAGATCAACAGGGCCATTTTAACCACAATGGACACCTGGAACGCTTTGTTTGACCGGATTCATGTGTAGTTCGACGTACATGAAAAATATTGACCGATTGAACAGAAAAAACAAACACAGATAAGCACATTTTGTGTTTGTTTGAATATAACCACAATCTTATCATTATACTAGAATTATCCAGAAAATATAGAGCACTGAAGCTTGAAACTACGAAAGATAAAATGTTAAATTGAACACACCGATCATGGTCAATCGTTAAAAGAATGTCAACTGGCCCTAAAGTTATCAACGCGTTTATTTAAAAATTAAATTCTAACTGTTATCACCTGGAAAACGGCAAGAAATTCCATTGACTTCCTTTAACACAACATAAGACTTCTTTCATATTTAACTGCTGTAAATGTCCACAGAGATTATAAGTCTTTGGAATGCGCCAAGCAGAGAAACGCCCAGGACCGAGCATAACACAAGTTATGTCCTTTGAAAAATCAATAATAATAAAGTGGTACATTTAGCCTTCGACTCTAGAGGAGAAGCTATGAGGAAGGGACTCTAAATGCAATTGTGCTAATATCCTTTGCGCTGTGTTTGGCCCAAGGCTGACATGAAACCTAACGAGCAACTTACCTATCTCGGTTCAATGACTTCTAGCATCTCGAACATTCTAAGCTTTTAAGCTAACAGTAATAGTCAGCAGACACTGCAGCTGAAGGAAATATCGTTACACATTGTAAATTCACAATAAGTCTTGACTGCTTAATTTTTTCCCAGATAATATGTGACAGAGGCATGTGTCTGGGTCTAATCACTGAATTAATTATTTAGGATTTATCCTAGATCACTTATTGGTCTAAAATCAGAAAGTTTTTTTGTGTCAATTATCCAATCTAAGGCAAACTTGGAGGGGCATCCTTTTTACAAGGATCACTCAAATCCTACGATATCCATTAATCAAGCTTACCTAAATTTTCATTACGCCGTTAATTATCTAAGATTAATCTGAAACCAGTACCAAAGTCGAAGGTACATCCATCACAGCTTCAGATGTTTTTTTTTTAATCTACTTCAATTTGCGGTTTTAGATTACAATTTTCAACGATTGTATGTTGATGCATACAGAGTATTATTGTACATTGTCTTCTCCATGGAAAAACCTATATTTGAAAACTACATATTTAATTATTAAAACATATTTAATTACATTTCACATTCCAAATTCATATTACGAAGAAAACACAACCCAGAAAACAAAAGAATGGAATATTTGTATTGACAAACAAACATTTAGTGATTAAAAATGTTATTATCATATTATAATAATAATTGTTGTAGAATTTATTTCAAATTAATAACTTATTGTCATGTCGTTCCTTAAAAAACTGAGGACTTTGATTTTGAACTAACACCGTAATACTTACACCATATGATACAATTATTCATCATTTTATTGTAAAGACAGCGTAAGGAGACAATAAAAAAATTAAAAATAGGAGAGACGCATACAAAAGACGGTCATACCGCTAACAAGCCATCACTTTACAAGAATATGAACAAAACTTGTACATTTACTATTAACATTAGGTATTCAAACAATTTCGTGGTGTGTTTCGAACAAATAACATAAAACTGTAGCAAACATTGGCGACAAGCACTTTGCAATTCGCAATCAAAACCCAAAATCCGGTCATACGGCAATTGGGCAAAATTGCTGCATTGGCTTGCAAACTAGACAATCGTGCCAACTTAACCGCAATTCTGCGGACAAAATATCTTCGTTTGTAAGCAAATCCGTGCATTTTACTGCCATAATTAGTATTGTACATTTTTATTTATTAAGATTAATGGAAATTACCCTTTTTATAACACCGTCTTCTTTTAGGAAGAATATTAACTTGTTTATATTATCTAGGTACCAATCAATATCATTTACCTATATTCTTGTTATAATCACCATCAACACCAATCCGTTGATTGATCCACTGTAAGAACATTGTTCCATTCGGAAGGAAAGCGCTTGTAGGGTTTGATTGCCCGCAGCTGCCTGCGATTCCTAAAATAAACTACGACAATTCCAGTTAAATATGAATAAGCATTCCAGTATCAACCTTATCACATAAAAATATAGTTAGTATATATTGGACTGCTAAATGCTAGCCTCTGACTATACAAGATCTCCCGACCGTTTGATAACTTCTTTAACCTTCACAATGCATAATGCCTTACACGTACATGCACTTTTCAGTCGATTGGGTTCAATCGATGAATGAATTTATTTTTAATAGGATTAGCCATATATTGTTATAATCAACTATAAACTCTATGTACTTTTCGTCAATATATTAGCTTATTTCATTTTCAGGTTACAATATTTTAGGTATAGATTTTCTATGTTATAACACATGAAAATTTTTAATGATATTTGTTTTAGCTACGAGCCAGTTCTACAAATATTCTAGTTAACAGTTTTTCGCATGTAAATATTTAATGCAAATAAATAAATTATCGCTATGATTATAATATTAATAATTGTTCGTGCAGCAAAACATTAATATATGGATACATACATAATTTAATCAGTTTAATCACAAGATAGTTTAACCACAAGTTCGGATCTATCAACAACATGATCTAAGCTATCAATAATTCAGATCACACCGTACACACGTCGATTAAACAATTTCGGTCCTAAAGTGGTTCCTAGCTACACTCCAACCGCGAATGGATAAACTGAAAAGCTTTCCGTGTCCGCAGCCAATCACCTGATCGTGAAGCTGGACGGTGTCGTATGGCCCAAAATCTAAAATAGAATAGGCGGGATATTCACAAAATGGATAAGATATAAATTAAAACTATGAACGAAAACGTATAGACCATTCTAAAGAAGTCTGCTGACAGACATTTTTTTTTACAAATAAGTGGCAACTTTGCACAATATTTTTGCCGTACGAAAAATTTGTTTCTTAATTAACTATATGTACATAATTGACTAAATAAATAAAATAAAAATTGTAAATCATTTTGTATACAACGCGAAAGTTTAATTTATTAAATAATCTCCTCAAAAAGAAAATAATATTTCCCCACAATAGTACAGATTATTAGGATCATTAACAAAATACGTTACTGAATTTAAAAAATCATCATCATCATCAACCCATAGATTGAACACAGGTCTCCTCAGAAATGAAAACTTTCCCAGTACGGAACTCTACATTATAAAGAACTCTAAGCAGGTTTCTTCGCGATGATTTCTTTCACCCTTACAGCAAGTGATATTTAATATTAATTCGGACATATAGTTTTATAAAAAAAGTTGCGCTGTGGCATTTGATTCCAACGCCGTCGGAAAGGGAGGCAAAAAATCATAGGCATCGAAGGTAGACGTAAATATCGGTATGATCTGAATATAAAAATGTTTTACTACTTTACGTATTGCTGGTCACGCCTGTCCGGGCGGACTGACCGTCTGACCTTTCTGAACCTTCTAAAGTCGTTATTCAATCAGACATGTAACTACAAAACTGAAATGAATACCGCATCGAGAAACCTTCTTTATGAAATATACATATATGTATGTAGATGATACTGGCCGAATTTGACTTTCAATCACCGATGTTTACCTGCCTTACCTTAGTCATACCTTTTCCATACCGAATCTTACCTTTAATTGTTACTTTTTTTTCAATGATTACTCCTAATTAATCCTTATGTACATTTGGCTTTAAATCAGCCAAATAAAATAACACACAAAGTAAAGTAAAAAACATGTATCTTTGTGAAGTTGAAGGGTTAATTATAGTACTCTAAACTACTAGCCTATTATTACAAAAACGTTTCATTTTTACAAAATTACTGGAATAGCCTATTTTATTGAATTGTAACCTTATTGTATACAGCAAATGTACATAATGTATAAATCAAATATCAATATGCAAAAGGTACGCCGGTGCTCGGACCACAATACACAATCTTAAAACGGTTCCCGTGTCCAACGTCACAGGTTAAACCTGCTGCGACGGTTTGACACTTTTCTATAGCTTACATTCTTACAGAATTTGAATAATTATATATTTCTGTTAGAGTATTTCTGCTATTGCAGGATTAAACTCACACATACATTTTAAAATTAAACACCGCGTGTAAGACATTTGTTTTTAAAATTTACACGTGAAAATTATCTCCACATGTATTCATAATTTTTTTGCTGGAAACACAAATGCTCTCGACTGCTTTCAACGAGCCGACCCGCGTGCTTGAAGGTTGGAAGAAAATAAAAATAAAGATTCGCATCGTTGAAAAGGCTTTATGGTCCGTTTAATTGATTGGATTCATTAGAGAAATTGTGGAATGGTAAAAATCCCGACATTAATTAAAGAGCAGAGGAATAAAAATAATGTTGTAATAAAATTAATGGCGCCGTTCGTCTACTTAACGAAATTGAAGTTGTATGTGATACGTCTGGCTGTGCTCGCTTTGATTCGTAATATGCACTGCACTGTATTTCCGCTTAGAACTCTCAGATTAAATATAGATAAACGATATCTATAAACACATTTTTATATCTATTGCTTCAGAACTGGAGATTTCCAATTTTATATATTACCTATTCAGTCCAATTTCACTTTTCCGAATGTAATAATAATAATTTAACTTATTGTCAATCAAACACGTAAAATACAACATTGCACAAACAGCAGTTTTATCGCATACTAGTGATACCAGGCAATTTTTATAGAACAATAAAGCGATAATGATTTAAAAGGTTGTATTGAGAAAGTCCTATTACTAAAGACCTACTAAACAAATACATAAATACATTATATTATTCAGGAATAAACAGTCAAACTTAGTTATGTTTTTAGGAACAGCGCGACTAATTTCAGATCTGTCAAAGGTCCTTTTTCATTAGCCCTATGGGTCGAAGCGGGATCGCGTCGGAAAACGATATTCATGAAATATTTGGTAATAAAATACATCGTATGCATATACACATACGGTTATATTATATGTTTGGGCCTGCCAAGCTTATCAAATACATATGTATATGTGTTTGATAAGCTTGTCAGACTGAAATTTGTAACAACTGTGAAAGCCGAGACAATACAGTCTTTTCTCTTTTAAAAAATACTGCCTGCGACTGCCTAAAAGCAGTTATAAACACATTAAAATTCTAACAGTGCCTTATGTTACTTAATCACTAAGAATATTCCAGCAAAAAATGTATTAGAACTTAAAACAATTCGCTTCCAAAAAAATACCAATTTCTAAGTTACTTTGCTATTTGGGTATGATATCGTATCATAAAACGCCATTGAAGTAAAACGCTTTCAGCGTCTGCATATTATGAAAAGTACAACACATATGGATAGAATTTCAATATATGAAACACAAGAACTTTAAATATTGAATGGCGTACAGAAAATATTTGTTTAATATATTATAAGATTCTATGCGCACTAGTAAAAATATGAATATCCAATACTCCGTAGGGCTGTCTCTATTGGGTCTAGCGTTTTAATATAAACGACAAATATTTGTTTGGGCAGAATGTTATAGTTGCCTTTGACGGGTAATGTAAATATTAGGAATTTTTTTTGGCTTTATTCACACGATGGAATAAAATAGCGAAGTGTATCAATAACAGTATTGCCATGAATATTTCATTATATTGTTGGACACGTGTCTCTCGCACATGTAAATGGTTAAGGCCATAGTCTGCCACGCTAACCCACTGAGGGTTGGAAAAATACACACGCTGGTACATTAAAAAATTGTTTAGAATTATCGTGCAATTATGTACATTTTAGTATATAATTAAAATTTAATTGTTTTAATATTAAATATTTTTGAAAGTAACTTGCATCCAATATTTAAATATTAAGACGAAAAATAAACTGTTTTTCTATAAAAAGATTAATCTTTAAATATCTTATATTCTTAAGGCAACAAATATAAATGTTTTCTAAGCATAGCTCGAACTCAAGGTGTAATATCAGTAGATAACCGTAAATAAATATTTACACATGTATTGAGAATATTTCACACCCCAGCCAAAATACTAGTTTCGCAGCGTACCCCCACTAATGTATTAGTGTGAAATTAATCTTACCACGCTCCAACCCTAACCCTCAAACGCCGCGAGGCTATTTATTTACGTCGCGTTTACAGGGTTAAGTATAGCTCGTTCGAAATTTATACCTGCACGGGCCACGTAGGAGGTACACTTTAATCCGGTTTAATCTCGATATTTTTTCAATATCTCCACAATTTACTTAACAACAACTATTTTGTTGTCAATTTTGAGTTCTAAGCTAATCTCTTTGTGTCCCGAGGCGTGGGGCGCGTTCCAATGCCGTAATTATGGTTACCATAGTATTCTCAGTGATTTATTTATGAAATTGACGGTGGTGCACTTTGATTTATTTTCGAAAATTGATGATAATAGATCGAAAATATAATAGATAATATCGTAATATCAAGAGGTTTCAGTTGTTTCTTTGGTTAAGGTTTTATAATAGTTGTTTATTGGAAGCTTCTTCTCTATGGTAGTCTGAATGTAATCATTTCCTAAATAATAACGGCTTACTTAGTATAATGGCACATTGGACTATATTTTTTTTAATAAATTAGTGTTTATCAACTGGCATATAGATCCAGTGGTTATTTACACTGATTGATTATGAATGAATTCGATTCCAATTTAGGACAAATACCATGTGGCGAACCCGAGTATGTTTTATCTGTGTGTATCATTACCTACACAACAATTTAGACGTTTTATGTGCAGTAGTTAAGTATCACATTACCAAAGCACAGGATCTGCCTAGTGTGTGACTGTACATGTATTGTGCCAAGGTATTATTATTACATGTTGTATTAAAATGTATAATGCGTAACATGACGCCTGTAATCAGCGAAGGTAGGCAGAGGAGTGAAAAACACTCCCGCCTTACGCCAGTTATGTTTACGTCCTACCGTGGAATATGTGGTGAGTTTATTATAAAAGCATAATCTTCAAGGTTTTATGACAAACATTAGAAAATATAAAATTATATATTGTGGTCAGTAGTACTTAATTTCACTGATGGTGAGGACTATTATATCGTATAGAAGTACCACTATTAATATCACGTCAAGATTAAGCTATTACCAAATCCCAATTGAGACACGAACTTCATAATCCCTGAAGTAGTTTATCCGAGGCGGGATCTCCAATTGGTTTTCCCCGCGAACTAATAACCTACAACCAGCACAGTACAGCCGTAATAGGCCAAATCGTTTAGCCTATTGAAGCCCCTTGCGGTCATTCATTTGACTGAATGATATTACATATATAAATATCAAAGAAAAATCTAGAATTTTAATTTGATGGTATCATCTTGGACTGATTTGATTGGTGATTTGAGTTTAGTGGACTCGATTTTAAAGCAAGTATTTTTATAATGAGTAGGACTATTTGATATTCGCCTGAATTTAACATTAAGTATACAAATGCGTAGTATTTAGAAATTAACATATGTATATTTGTCACCTGCCTGGTTATCAGAGTTCAGTCTGCCTAATTTGGAAACAAATGGCAGTGAATGAAGTTGTCCCAATATGTTATTATTATTGGGAAATTTGACTTTTTTTAACTCATACTGGCAAGTCCGACATTAGTGCTACTATAAATAAAAATAGAAAATTAGATAATCTATTCAAAGTTAAACCGATAACGGAATTAAAAATGTACGCCACAAACAGAGAGATGTAGCTATGAAAATGCAAAAAGGGCATTTTTGCATATAACCATAATTGTTTGTTTCTAAAAAGTTGAAATATACATAGATGCTCAGCCTGGAAGTGGTAGCAGAGCTGCATAACCATATACGGCCTCACCCGAACTCTGTAAGTACAGGAGACAGACAAAAGAATACCAAAGTAACGTTTGCACATACAGACGTTCCAAATTCAAATTCAAAAAATTGTTCGATTCGGTCACGATATATGTATTTCGCCGATTCGACTCTGAATGGAAATTAATGATGGCCGCCGGTCGAACACCTGACTTTGCCGCCATTCTTGTTTCTTTTTCGAGTATAAGCTATGGTTAGTTTTTGTGCTTTCAGCTGGTGGAATAGGTTTTATATTTTTTTCTGTGGTTTTTAGCTAGAAGCAAGCTGGTACTGGATATAATTGGTTACATCCTCCACATTGTGAACTGGGAGAGGATTTAACCAGACATAACGTTCACCATGTCATACACGGTTTAAGATGGACACAAAAATACATAATAATCGTGTAGTCACATAAAATATTGACATCGTCCTTTCGTATTCGACGTAATTTAAAAAGCTATAATTAAAGTATACATTCGTCATTTGCATTTCGGTGGGATATAAGGACACTCCGTATATTGACACAACCGTATCGTGTCCAATGTTACTTAAGTATTATAATCATGTATACAATCAAATGACATGTACCTACACATATATCGTACTGTTTTGAATTGTAGCGCTAAAATGTTACTTTAAACGTAGTTAAACTCAATTTAGTAAGAACTACTGATAACGCACTGTTGGCAGATTTGTATAAATGATTAAATTCTTATAAGTAAAAATATAGTATACTAAAAAAGACCTCATCGAGGCCTTATTTAACAGGAGGTAGACACTTGTAAGAGGACATTTATGTGAGTTGAAGTGTCTAGAATCGAGATATCGATTGTTATATACCGCTCTGCATCTTCGCAAAAGATTTCCTCGCATTTCATTCCTTATATTATTATTATTTTTTTTTTTTAATCGACCCATTAACATTCCACTGTTGGAATATGAGTCTCCTCCCATATTGAGAGGGTTAAGG